>JAKTRT010000048.1:0-102175 GCA_030579895.1 Sugiyamaella grinbergsii | reverse complement strand
AGAAACTACTGGTAAACAATTTGAAGAGCTTTGTAAACGTCTGTTTCAATTAAAACACTAGTTCGCTAAGAAAGAAAATCAATGTTGGGGTGAGAAGGAGAAGTAGAAATGAATAAAGTATATGGAGCTTTCTAATACGCTATGCTATTGGTAAATATTATGCTGACCGGTCAATCAGATTTAAGCGTTGCAAGCGCATAATGAAGTATCCCCCATAATGATTAATGATTTACGCAGAAACATGGAGCCCTTTTGTAACTGTGGTTAGTTTCCCATAATATTTAAATAACATGTAGAGCGCAATTAGGAATGTTTCGTTTCTTCTTGCGCTATTGATACTAGTAAAAATATTTTTGGAAATTCAGTTGGAATATATTTCTTAAGGGCATAAAATCGATTCGTGAGGATTACATGCTTCGGTGCATATAGGGTGGTCTTCACCTGCATTATCTTTATGAGCTTATACCTGGTGAAGCCAAGATCCAGCAATAAAAATAATAGCTTATATTGCAGTGACTTTAAACTGTCCCATGGATATCCAGAGTGATATGTCTATATGGCATGTTCATCATCATCCGGTATTACCCCTGGAATGAACGTTTCGGGCAAAGTAGCCGTTTGTTAGTGTTTCAAACCGAAAAGGCAAGCACTGTCCTCATGTGATAAATGGAGATTACGGCGGTTATCGGCAGCAGCATAGTAATAACAGTAATATTGTTTACATTCCTGTATATTACATAGATAATACAATTCTATCTTTATCAAGATATCCCCCTTGCGCATGCCTGCTTGCAGAAATTCACCGATTGATTCTGCATAACATATTTAGCGAACGTATAAGATTGCCTTGATAGAAAAAAATTCTTAACAGTTATAATCCAATCGTCTTGTCTTCATATTAATCTATCAGACCCCCGTTTGACTATATCGATACCTAACAGAAAATGATATAACAAACGCACTTCTGGGCAACACATTAAGGGACTCTACTCGCAGAACCACAAATGAAATCCTGAAACCAGACCCCCCACGAGCTATCTACGGATCGCCAGTAACATTGGCCAAGAGGACTATTATCTTGTGATAGGATATAACACCTTATCAAAGTTGGATCAACCTTCTTGATGCACCTCTGTCCGCTCACGGCAAAATTGACGTACAGCAGATTGCGACGTCGGAGATCGTGGGTCCGGGCAGCGGACCCCGATAGCCCATTATGCAACATGCAGGGGCGGTTGTACGATTAAACGATGGGCCTAAGCTTTTTTCGTTCTTTAACTTCCACTAGCCTATATGGTCGACAATTGGGTCGGAACTAAGTATTATATCATACTGTCATTTCACGACTGGTGTACGATAGTTTTCTCGATTGACAAACAAGAACGGCCATGGTTTATCAGACATTAAAGTTGGACGATCATCGTCCCGAGAACGTCTGGAACTGTTAATCGCCAGTGCCGTGACCGACAATCCTTGATTGTAATGTAACACTGTCAGTGGGCATGCCGTAACACATCTGTTATCCGACATGAGTGTCACAATAGGCCCCAAGCCGTCAGTGTAACGCTGGGGGCTAAATGGCTCGTAATATATAAACCTAATTGATTCATCAATGTCAAAAAAAAAAAAAAAAAAGCCAAGCAGACAAATAAAAAATGGTTCAATTGTGGTCAGGTATAGTCGCACTGGCCCTAGCCAGTACAGTGAATGGCCTTCACGCTCCTTTAAAATACTGGTGTGGTAAAAAGTATAATGCTTCTGCCTCCAACTTTGATGGTTACAATCTTGGTTGGTCCAATGTTGAGCGAGACCTATCCAGAGGAATTGCAGATCAAAAAGTTAGAGTTGTACAAGAGATCTTACCATATGTTGTAGCTTCCAATGACAGTGCTCTTGTCGCTTTTATTCCAAAGCATGTCTTTGGATCCGGCGGTAACATGAACGTAACTGTCAGTGTTCCTGAGTTAAGTGCCCAAGTTGTTATTAGCCCCGAGGAGGCAGAGATTGGGGTTTCCTTCTCCGCTGATATCTCTAAAGTACCGGTAGGCCGTAGTACGATCTCGGTTGACTTGTCTTACGCTGAGTATAAGCTTAATTCTGAGACCCAGAAATATTTTGATACTGTTTATTTTGATCTTTATGTTGTTTCACCTCCATCAAATGGCAGTTCTTTGGTTACCATGGACGCTTCTACCCAAGCCTTATCGGTTAATGGAAGCGAGCCATTTATCCCCGTGGGATACTACGTTGACGCTGGGTCTGTTTTAGCGGATTATGAAACCGCCAAAGCAAACTTTACCCAATATGCCTCAGAGGGATACAATGTGCTGATGTATACTGGACCCGTATCCAACAATACTTTGATGGAGTGGACTCTTGACTTGGCTGAAAGCAACGGAATCTTCTTCCAAGCCGATATCACTGATATTACCAATGATGTTAACAAGGTGGTGGAATTTATTGCCAACTACTCGAGCCATCCTGCCTTCCTATCTTACTATATCGGAAATGAACCTGATGGCGATGAAGGAATTGGTAGCTTCGAACCTACCCGATCTTTGAGAGCGTACGAGCTTATCAAACTTCAGGATCCTTATCACCCAGTTACTTTGGTAACCAACTGTCAACATTCTGCCCCTGACTATGTTGACCATATTGATTTCTATATGGTTGATGTTTATGCTGTGGGAATACCAACTGAATACAATGGATTTGCTTGCAACACTACCCAAGGATGTTGTGGGTGTGATAATTGTGATAGTTCTAATGCTGTCAAGTCTATTGCTGACAGATACGAAGCAGTTAGAGCTGACTTGGGGGTTCAATATCCACCCACTATGCTGGTTGAACAGACTTTCTTTGACAACACATCGTACTGGAGCCGCAATCCAACTTACGAAGAAGAATTTGCAATGGCATGGATGAGCATTGTTTCAGGAGGCTCCGGAGTATTGGGATATATTTGGCCAGTTCAAGATACCAAGGGTGTCAATCCTCCTTTGTCGCAAGCACTTAGTGACTTTGCCAAAGAGTTTGTAGGCAAGCACGGATTATCTGCCAAGACCACTCTCACCGGCTCCCGTTTGTCTTATGGAGAGTTCCAAGGTATCTACTATGCCGTGTGGAAGGGTGTTATAGTTGCAGTTAACAGTAACTACGGCACTGGCAAGCTTTCTATAGACGCTTCAAAGTTCGTGAAGTCGAATGTTAAAGAGCTATCAGTACAATCTCTCGGAGCACATACTCAAAAGAGCAAAATGAAGTACGATGGTGTATTGACAGACGACTTCAAGTATCTAGAAGTTAAAGTATATACATATTAGATTATGAAATATTATATTGAATAACGACTGTTTCTTTGACTATTTCTGCCAGTGGGGAAAATGTTGCAATTTGTGCCACTTATGCCAGTAACAATCACGTGACATAGAAATGAATCCCCAGCGGTCGTAAGAGAACATGCATGTAAACACGTAAACAAGCCGTTGTAGTATAGTGGTTAGTACACTTCGTTGTGGCCGAAGAAACCCAGGCTCGATTCCTGGCAACGGCAGTTATTATTTTTGCTTTACAGCACTTTTGGTTGTAAACCCAGACGCAGTTTTCTGTCATCCATGACTTTAAAAAGACCCACAAATTGCCGCCAAGCTGATAATTCAACGTCTCTAGTATCGATCAATCTCGTATACACCTTTATTCTTGCATCAATGCCCGTCAATATGCTGCGAACATTGCCGGTCACATAGCAATTAATCGTCTCTTGCAGTGATAAGCGAGCAATCAAACGTTCATAGCCTCTGTCTTGCCATTGAACGCTCCATCCAGTATTTATCGAAAGCCTACCACCACGAGATCCAGTCTATATCGGAAATCCTGCTGCTACCGCTGGTATTAGTCGTACAATTGGGCTCCTTACTGACTCTCCACCACCGCTGGCCATTAACACGACCCCCTCCGGATAACTGACGAACTCCTTGATACGCCGAAGTCGTCTGTACAACTCAAATTAAAGTTACGAACATCGACCTGGCATTATTTCCAGAGCACACATCCCGGTGGTTCGCAACATTACTTTTTGCCGCACATCTTGCATAAGACCATCCGGCGCCCCCAATAATTTGTTTTGCTACTGCCAGATGGTGGGGGTGGTGCCAACTAATGTGCGGAGAAACAAATATTGGGGGACCAGGTGTAGATTTTAGTTTTCCTCAGTTATCCTGAATCATTGCGCAAACTGAATGGGTTTTGCGATGAAGACGTATAACATCTCATGTCGGATATCAAATTTGTTATTGAATCGTCGTTTTATAAAGACCAGGCTGGTTATGGAATCGCTGGTCTACGGCCAAAGCGTGTAAAGAATGCATGTCTAAGTTGTCAAGCGAGAAAGGTATGTTTGTTGAGAGACATGTAGATTTCATTGGCGAGACACTAACCAGTTGGATAGAGTCGATGTTCAGGAACACAACCGTGCGATGTTTGCAAAGTAAAAAATGTCCCATGTGTGTACCGCGATTCACGAACTGGTAGAGCAAAGGTGGTTGGGGGCTATGGAGGCCGCGCGAAGACGATACCAAATAGATCAAGCCAGAAAAAGCGAGAACCCGACACGGATAGCGAATATACCCAGTGTCATAGCCATGGTGAAGAGGACCAGGCCAAAAAGAAGCCCCGTACTGTTGTTTCGAATTCTAGCGATTATGATGTACCTTCCAAAGTACTGTCCAATGTCAAGAAACTCCATACCAGGACTACCAGACAGCCTTATTTCAGATGGCTCGGACCGACTGCTATTGCTCCGCCCAAGGATGGTACGTTCAGACTGCTATCAGTCAATTTACGATCAGACGAACCTGATAACGGAGGGCAATATGTGGTTGTTCAAAGACAACAAACTCCATCTGCTTCTAGATCTCCAATTCTGAAGACTGAAATGAAACTCGACGAGGGCGTTGCCCCATCATACATAGACGATGCGGTACCTTTACCATCCAAAAGCTTGTACAGGTCGTTTAGTGAGAAAATGTCAAACTACCTTCCTTATCTGCCTTATGATATTTTTGAGGAGCGACTATCAGATGGAGTGATTGGAGAATGCTTGCTTTATGCGATGGCTTCTTTAGCAGAAAGGGTTACACCATCCAAGCTCACATCTTGTGGCACCTTGTCAAATACTCCAAAGGAACAAGCCCAAGACAACGAGACCGGAGGACAAAATGAACACCCTTCTCTAGCTGAAATGTACTCTGAAACTGCAAAGCGATTAATTATTCCTCACCTATCATGTCCAAGTGCAGAAATTGTCTTTGCACTCCTTCTAATTGCATATTGTGAATTTGGTGATGACCGAGACTCGGGCCTATGGTCATGGTCCGGTATGGCCATTCGTATGAGTCATGACTTGGGTTTACAGAAGGCCGCTACCAATGATCCTGATAGCTCTTTTGCAAGAAACGTCTTTTGGTCGGTTGTGTGCTTAGATAGATTAATATCCTGTGGTACAGGTCGAATTGCCACGATCACAGATTCCGTTATAGAGCATGAGCCCAAACCAAGGTGGATTAAGACTGCCGATGGAAAGAAACGGTCAGATCCGTTTCCTCATCTCTGTAACCTGCTAATTCTCGTAGGAAAGGTATCCAACTACCTTAATTCCCACATAAACGATGAAATAGTAGCCCTTATCAATCCTAAGAACCCTCTATCTCCGGACCGCATAGACATTATGGAAGCATTTACATCCTTTCAACAAGAGGTTAGCGACTTTTATACTACCTTGCCTCCCGATTTATTATTTGACGTTCAGAATTTCCAAGACTTTGCCAAAATCAAGTATTCTCAGGTGTTTCTCCTTTTGCATATATGGAATCAAGCATTAGTACTTGCTGTTCATCAGCCTTCTTTGGTTTACCCAAAGTGCCAGTTAGGTATATTAAGCCCGCATGCCGAATTAACTGGCTCAGGGGCTATTAGCATTGCTGATATGGTCACATTTGCTGATCTTATAGAACCAGAATCTTTCTTGGCCAATCCGTTTCTTTCCCAGCCTATATATATGGCTGCTTGTGCTTCTCTAACTCTATGGCACTCATTGAGAGCTCCATTTCAGTCGCAGCTCGTCTACACATTACAACGAACTTATAATACTTGCCGGCAGACTCTCAACCGGATGGAGAAAATATGGAGAGGCATTTCATGGCACAGTAGAACACTAGATTCTCTGGCGGCCTCAGAACCAGATGTAGACCTTTCGGTCAATTCCAAGGTCTTTGTTACCACAAGAGATTTAGGGGTTGTCAGAAGAGCATCTGTGGATGAATCGACCCGTCGATGGCTAGCTCACGAAATCAAGCAGAAACAAGTAGATGATATCTATGGAATGTTTATCGCTGGTACCATAGATGGAAATAGCTGTAAATACGAAAGGTCTCCATCCAGCTCTGGCACTGACCCAACGCCTGACCTTTTGCATGATAATGTTACCAAGAGCCGGTGCAATGAGAATGGAATGACTCTTTTCGACTACCCTCAGTCGGTAGATACTAGCGTGACTATCGATAGTCAGAATCAACAAGATACATTTAAAAGTTTGGTTATAAGGGATATGAACTTGAATGAATTCTTCAACGATAACGATTTTATTGATTTTTAAAGTTATATAATGAAAATGATATATTTATTAATGAATAAAGATAATCTCCTGCCTACTTCTGTTTTGACGCTTCTATAATCTCTAACAATACCTCCTTAACATTGGATGGTGAATGTCCGAATCTCCCTAGAAACAATCCGTCTACGCAAGGATAGAGAGATTGGAAAAGCCCTCCGGGGCCCGCACTTCCCCCATAAATGACCTTAGTGACGCCCTTTCTTGCTACCAGCTCCTTCTTAATACCGCCGGCTACTTGCTTGACATACTCAGAATCTGCAGGCGTATCCTTCCCGATAGCCCATACAGGCTCATAAGCAATAATCAATTCACTCTCGGATGAAATCTCATTCGTAACCGCCCGTAACTGCTTGACACATGTAGAGATAGCATCGTCCGCGGTGCCATGTGTATCTTCTCCTATGCATAGCAGCGGTATAAGGCCATTACGAACTGCTGCCTGCGCCTTTTTGGCTATAATGGCATCCGTCTCATGGAATATGGCCCTTCTCTCAGCATGGCCAATCTCTACTATGCGAACACCTAATTCCGATAATGATTTGGGCGAGGCGGTTCCAGTATACGCTCCACGATCTTCCCAAAAACAGTCCTGAGCGGCTAAGATTGGGTGCGGTCCGTTGCCATCGCGCATGACTGAGCCAATGTTGCCCAGGGACACCATGTCGGGAACAACGAAAAAGTCAACGCTAGCTTCTTGACTGATAGTAACAATAGGTTTTAGGTCTTCAAAGTATTTGATTGTCTCTTTGATAGACATGTAAGTCTTTAAAGATATACCAACGATGGACATTTTGACAGTGTAGATAAGCAGTTAGGTAGACTGGTTAAAGAGGTGATGTCAGAAGGGATAGTCTGTACAAAAAGAAAACAGGCAAATATATATATATATATATATATGTATTCGTTCGACGGTTCGGGTTTCTGAGATTTCTCAGAGTTCCAGTGATAACAGAATTTTAATAGATATTTCAGAATATAGCAGTTTAAACATGATTTATTTAAGATAGCCCTTTTACAATTTCGTACAGAGCCCAGGCGCCTGGGTCAGGAGGAAATATGGTCATTTCACTAACTCCTCCCACATATGTTGCTCGTCCCAGCTTTGGAACTAAAGATTTAGTTCTTTCGGCTGCGTTATGAGCTTCTTCAACTGCGGTTTCCAGATTACATGAATCTATAAGAGATTTGCAGAACGGAATAAGAACATCCATTACAGTTCGGTCACCTTCTCTGGCACTGGTATGCAGGCACAGATTGGAAAGAGCGTCGTTTGCCGACGTAGCTAATACCTTTATTGGGTCGCTTTTACCAGTTTTAAGAGTGATTTTCAAAGAAGATGAAAAGCTAGCAAAATAAATACCGAATATCGCACCTAATGTACCACCCATTTTATCTTCAGTGATGTCAACAATTTTGTCTAAGACATCCAAAACTGAGCCACCGCTTGCTAATCCGGAATCCAGTGATTTCAAAAGAGCCCGAGCTCCTGATTCCAAGGTCTTACCGCAATCACCATCACCCATTTTGGTATCCCATGTAGTTAAATCCGGTTCAGCAGATATTAAGTTATTTGATGCAGTTCTTAACTTGTTTTCAAGAATTTTAGGGTCTACCATTAAATCGAGGGGTCTAATTGATTTGTCTTCTGGTCGCGTAGGAAGAGACTTTATTTGAGATATCAAGTTAATTGGCTTATTAGTACAGTAATGGTTTTTGGGCCACGATAGTGCACCGGTAGGAGCATCCAAGTACTCGAAGATCGTTGATTCTGATACATCTTTTGTTGCTGATTGAGTGATGTTTAAAAGCGTGATGGAAAATGATGGGGCATTTAGCGATGTCATAAAATGACCAGCATACACACGGACAGGAATAATTCCATATTCCGATTCCAATTTTTTAAGAACCACCTCGACAATTGCACTCTGTTCAATCAAAGAAAGTCCCCCAAGATTGTTAATCATTAATGCGACATTATCTTTTTTGGGCGTGAACTTGACAAAACTTCTATCAGAATCCTGTTGATCTAATAGATATTTTAGTAGTGATTTCACTAATTCATCGATATGAGGGATTTCCTCAAGACGACTTACGCCGGGCTCGTTATGAATACCAAGTCCAATTTCACATTGATTTGGTCCGAGTCCTCCAAACTCTTCTGAGTTGCCTGGAACATGGCAATGGTCTAAACCAGCCCCAATGGTAACAATGTTTGATGCAACAGAATGTCCTAGGTCGGCGACTACTTTAAAAGAAGATCCTTCTTCAGCGGCAGCACCAAGGACCTTGTTGATAATAATGGTCCCGCTCAATCCTCTTCTGCCGACGGAACCTCCCATATTGCGACCAACAGAAACATCATCTGCAGATTTGACAACTGCTACATTGACACAGTTTTGGGCCCGGAGTTTTTCACACGCTAGGCCGAAATGTAGCATATCACCAGTATAATTGGTGACTATGAATATATACCCTTCATCAGAAGGAACCACTTCGCAAGCATGCATAATCTGCTTGGTATTAGGACTGGCAAATACGTCTCCACAAACAGCAGCGGCGAGCATTCCAGTGCCTACGTAACCACTATGAGCAGGTTCGTGGCCAGAACCGCCTCCCGATAAGAGTGACACCTTCGACTTGTTATGCTTAGCATAGTAGAGAACTTTATCACTCTCCAATACCGCCAGATCAGGGTTTTGCGACGCAACTCCTCTGAGAGCTTTAGCTACCAGACCAGTTTGATTAGGGAAAAAGTGTTTGGTTGACATTGTGTATATGGAAGGATTGACATCTACCGAACGAGAATAATCTATCTATTTATTCAATCGTTCATCAGAACCATCAGAACTTCCGGCAAGACATTTAGGAAATCCCGCTATCGGTTCAGACAATCCGTATATTTTGCAATAACCTCCGGTGGGCATAATTCTGGGGGCATATGCAGCAAGTTAAAAGATAACAGTTGCTTTTGGGGGTCCCCCGCGCTGCCCCCTGCCCCCACCCCCATACGTGGGTGTGCAACCGGGCTGCCTAATTAGGCTTACCAGCGGCTTTTTGGGGGTAAATAGCCGGGTTGGTACTTTCCGAAGTAATCACTATATATTCAAATCGTAGTCGATATAGATATTGATATATAGATATATATATATAGATATGGCCAATTAAGTTATATTAACAATACAATCTGAATAATGACCAGCGTTCGCAAATATAGAATTGTGGTTGGCAGCGATAATGCGGGTGTGGATTATAAAAGCATCATCAAAGCGGATTTAGAAAAATCCGACTCAGTCATCGAAGTTATTGACGTTGGAGTCGACACTTCGAAAGATTCGACAGCGTACCCTTCGGTTGCTATTGCGGCCGCGGAGAAAATTGTAAAAGGACAGGCGGATCGTGGAATTTTGATCTGTGGTACAGGACTGGGAGTTGCTATTGCTGCTAATAAAGTTCAAGGCATTCGTGCAGTTACTGCTCATGATTCGTTTAGTGTTGAAAGAAGTGTTTTAAGTAACAATGCTCAGATCTTGTGTATGGGACAACGAGTGATTGGAATCGAGCTTGCTCGTCGTTTAGCGAAAGAATATTTAACTTATGAGTTTGATACTAGTAGTGCATCTGCCGACAAGGTAGCAGAGATAGTTAGTTATGAAAAAGAGCATGGTACTAGTTGTTAGGTGAAGACAATTGGGTTTGTATGTAAGTGAATAGTTTATTGAGAATGGATTCTATGAATCATAGTAGGACGTGAAGTAAATAGAATAGGAGCGTTGCAGTAGTAGATTTGCTGTCATAAAACTATTAAGTTGTCAAAAGGCAGTTCAGTAAATCGTAAATGTCAAAAGGCAGTAGGTAAATGTTAAATGTCAATCATGATATTTAAATATTCATACATAGAAAACAGATCATTAATACTACCACGCAGTATGCCCTCCACAAACTTGAAGATCATGGCCCGTGGTATACGTAGATGCATCACTGGCCAAATAAGCAATGGTACCTCGAAGCTCGTAGACCGAGCCTAATCTATTCATGGGGTTCTGAGCAGCCCAACAGTTTTCAATAAGAGGCTCAACACCTAGGTACGCTTCGGTCATTCGAGTTCGAATATGACCAGGCGAAATACAATTGACACGAATCTCATGTTGACCAACCTCACAAGCAAATGCTTTGGCAAGCTGGACAACGGCTGCTTTAGCGGTGGTGTAGGGAATCCAATGCATGTCCTTATTAATAATACTACCACTCATAGAAGCAGTAAATATAATACTACCTTTAGAACCGCGTTCCAGCATTTCCTTGATAGATGCCTGGGCAGTCAGGAAAACGCCCGTCACATTGACATCCATGATCCTGCGGAACCAGTCAGAAGGATATTCATGACAATCAACCACTGGCCCCAGGATTCCTGCATTTGCAACACAGATGTCTAGTCTACCGTGGGATTCAGCAATTTCATGAGTTACGGCCGCCATACCTGGGCCATCAGTGACATTAGCGATCTTATATTCAAGAGAACCTCCAGTGCCGATTCTTTTAACAAATGCCTTACAAGTGATGAAGTCTTCAGAGGGACTAGGAGCCACATCCAAGACATATACAGTCGCACCCAATTCAGCCAAAACAACCGAATATTCGAGGCCTATACCGGAATTACCGCCAGTAACAATGGCGACCTTCTCTTTGAGCGAGAACTGGTCCGCAATTGTGGACTTGGCTACGAAATCGGGGTTGCTAGCAGCATGAAGCGCAGCCTCGACACCAATCAACTCATTGGGAGCTGGTCTGGCTTTTGGATATGAAGAGAATGGAGTGATTGGAAGAACCACTTTAGGAGGAGCAGTTCCATTGGTGCCATTTGTAGCGGCCGTAGTAGAGGCATCTGCAGTGCCAGCAGAGGGTTGTTCAGTTGGGGGAGTCATTCTAGCTCTATCAAGGACTTTTGCAATAATGCAGATAAAGAAGAAGAAAAAAAAATTGAAAAAATGTCAGGCAATTAAATATTATAAGCAAATTCAGTAGATAGTCCTCCTTATATAACTAGGCCACGAGTAAATACAAATGGGATACTCGTGGGGTAGGCCCTGGTAGCCACCACCGCACCCCAACCGGTACACCCCCAAAAAGCAACGATAAGAGGACATGACAACTTCTTCTGGGTCAATCCGGGGACCGGAAAAAAAAGAAACACCCAAACTTAGTTTTAAGCATTTTAGGGAACATATCCACTGAGCTGGCAATAGGATTATCGGAAAAACTACCATTTCAACGAACCGCTCGTTCGCGTCTATTCTTTCTCCACCCGCAGTCCAGACTGTGCGTGGGGTGAAATCACCCTACCATTTAGGAACGCTAAATAAGGAGATCCCGAATGCATATAAGTACGGTTAAACTGCATATCTGAGAGATAACGTGCGAAGATCCGGGGATTTAGGGGTTGATGGTTTTAGGTATGCTGGAAAGATTCTGGCAGGCTGGTAGGGATGTTAGCGAATATTATCTCGGATCACGGTTGAATTGTCGCGAGTTGCGAGAATACGCAAAAGAGACAGTGCAGGCCGGCCAAGCTGTTGGATTGCGAGAATGGTCAAAAATATCGTAAATAACATAGTAATGTCGATAGTAATAGCGGTTGTCTTTCACTTATAAGTTCTTTATCGATAAGAACGCTCTTTGGCAGGTGTTGACTAATGTATGTGTATTCATCGTTACGCTACTAATTACAATTGCCTTCTAATTCATCGTTAAGCTGCTGCTAATTACAATTGCCTTTTAATGTATGTGTATTCATCGTTGAGCTACTAATTACAATTGCCTTTTAATGTACGTATATTCATCGTTAAGCTACCGCTAATTACAATTGACTTCTACCATGTCGAGGTCGTTTTACATTCACAGTGAAAGGCATAGAACGTAATTGTATGCTATTCTGATGATTGGAATATCAATGTGTGTGTGTACTTTACGTAGATCGTATATGATTATCGTCAATTCCTCTTGTCACATCTCGATTCTCTATAGACAAAAGTCTGCTCATTGACTGATTACCTAGACGTACATTTAAGCATTCGACCAATCGACAATTAAGCACACCTCTCCTAGTAATTGTTCATTTATGGATTCAACTTTTTATCAAGCCTGATAACGACTGCTATATCTATATAAGTAGATATCCGATTACCACTTCAGAGCAGAACCATGATTCCCATCTGACACAGTTTAACTAGATACTAAAATAATCAAGTTACCGTCGGTCTATATTAAATCGATTTCGAAAATTAGCTAGCCAACCCGCAACTGAACTAACTCCCCTTG
This sequence comes from Sugiyamaella grinbergsii, assembly GCA_030579895.1. NCBI lineage: Eukaryota > Fungi > Ascomycota > Dipodascomycetes > Dipodascales > Trichomonascaceae > Sugiyamaella > Sugiyamaella grinbergsii. The sequence continues at coordinate 89,190 of JAKTRT010000048.1, read as the reverse complement.
AACTATACCTACGAATCGCCATTATAACCCTCGCCTATAATACTCGGTGCCGTCCAACCACTTTTGGATAACCTGTCCCAATACTCCTTGAAGACACTTCTAGGCGAATACACAGACTGGTCTAGAACGGATAGCTGTCTAATGCAGCGCATACAGCGCTGAGATATTATTAGGTTCCGAACTAACGTTGACAGGCTGGTGCCGTATGTTCGACCGTTTCCAGTGTTGCGATCCAACTTCCGTGAAGTACAGTTGGTCGTTAACTTCTTTCTATATTTCGCAGTCCAATCCACCAACTGTTCCGGCAAGTCGGAATTCGGCGGTTGTGAACGGCACTGTAAAATGATTCTCATTTCATCTAACTTCAGGGCCGCCTGCTGATGATCGAGTTCGTCATGTACGTCTATCAATCTACAGAAACATATCTGGATCATCACGAAGTAGTCGGGATTTCCACAAACGTCAATTCCGGCTCGCTGATTATGGCAATCAACTCTATATTGCTGACTTCTCAAACGAACATTTATTCCACGGACCAATGTAAAACTCTATTTAATCGTATATCTTTTGTTGTAGAGATTGATTGCTTTTTTCCTTTCTCTACCCCCACAATGCATGCACCCCGGACTTTGATTTCCGATGACGGGTCAAGAACCAAGCGGTCGTAACTTTTTAGAATTCAGACATTATGGCTTTTCTAGCATTTCACACAATGTCGCTGATGACGAGAAATACCAAACCAAATTGGCCGCCAACTGTCTCTAATGAGATAGTCCTATAGTCCTAAGAGTAGCCGAATTGCTCGAGCATTTTTATGCACAAATTGGTTTCTGTTCTGCATCGAGGTCTGGACATTGATCGCCAATAACGTTCCTAACTCAGAACAACCCCCCCTGAAATCTATTTTTTGTGAGCAGAACTAGGTCCATCGTATCCAGAAACGACAATCTCTCCATTTCGGATTGCTGAGGATTGGCTTGGATTTGCGGTTTTCCTATTGTTCGCGGCTTTTTTCCTGACAACTATTTATATAGCGACTGTTGCATGCCAGTAATTAGATTCTTTAGTGAATTTCTTCAGCAATTAATTCGAAAATGACTGAAAAACAAATCTCATATCTTGGCTTGCGAGGCAAAAAGTTAAACCATGCCATTGCCCTCATTGCCGGTATCGGGTTTCTCCTTTTTGGTTTCGATCAAGGTGTGCTGGGAGGTCTTCGTAAGTTGAATCTATCTGATCATTAAGTCACCACATACTAACATCTCCAGTTGCCTTGCCTTCCTTCTTGGATACATTTCCAAGAATGAAAGACTCTACTATTCAAGGAACTGTCGTTAGTTTATATGAGATCGGTTGTTTAATAGGTGCTCTTTTAACAATGCGGTTCGGAGATCAATTTGGCCGAAGAAAAGTCATATTTGTCGGTGCTATTATTATGATCATTGGTGCTATCCTACAAGCATCGTCATTTTCTCTTGCCCAGCTGATTGTCGCTAGAATCGTTACTGGCGTTGGTAATGGATTCATCACCAGTTCTACCCCACTATGGCAAAGCGAAATTGCTAAACCCAGTGTTCGTGGAAAGCTCGTCATGGTCGAAGGTGCTCTGATTACTGGTGGAATTATGATCAGTTATTGGATTGATTTTGGTTTCTATTTCGCCAGCGGTGACGTTAGTTGGAGATTCCCCATCGCGTTTCAGATTGTATTTGCTGTTATAATTATCGCATTTGTTCTCAGATTACCCGAGTCTCCTCGTTGGCTCATTAAGAAAGATAGAGTTGAAGAGGCGCGGATTATTTTTTCTGCGTTAGACGATGTCGAGCCCGATCATCATCTCATTAACGCCCAAATTGAAGAAATTGTTGCAACTCTTGTTGACGAGACTAGAAGCAATGCCCCTATTAGAAGAATGTTTACCTTTGGCCGTGAGAAGCATTTCCATCGGGCCATGCTTGGATTCTGGAATCAAGCATCCCAACAATTGACGGGAATTAATTTGGTAAGTATCGACTGCTGATGGCTGGATTTTCATCAAAGCTACTATTTTTATTAACATAATCTAGATTACTTTTTACAGTGCCTTCATCTATCAGACTTCAATTGGCTTGAGTCCCCTGAATGCCAGAATCCTTGCTGCTTGTAACGGAACCGAGTACTTCCTTGCTTCGTTCATTGCCTTCTATACGATCGAGAGAGTCGGACGACGGAAGTTGATGTTGTTTGGAGCAGCTGGCCAAACTCTTACAATGGTGCTTCTTACCATTACTGTATGGGATGCGACGGATAGAAATAATACTGGGTCTGGTATTGCAGCAGCAATTTTATTTTTTGTGTTCAATACTTTCGTAAGTAGGAACGGACGATTCAAGTTGGATAGAGAAATAATACTAACATATATGTAGTTTGCTGTTGGATGGTTGGGAATGACTTGGTTATATCCAGTTGAAATTGCTTCGCTGGAAGTCAGAGCCACCTCAGTGGGTGCATCAACTGCAGCAAATTGGAGTAAGTAGGAAGTGACGAAAATTTAGTTCCTTTGTAACCAGCTAACTTTATTTTTAGGTTTCAATTTCATGGTAGTAATGATTACACCAGTAGCATTTGCGAACATTGGCTATTACACTTACACAGTATTTGCGGCGCTAAATCTTTTGATTCTCATTTGCACTTATATTTTCTATCCAGAAACTGCTGGAAGATCACTTGAAGAGATTGACAAGATCTTTGAGAAGTCCAATCCTAGAACTCCCTGGGATGTTGTCAAGATCGCTCAAGATCTACCTCATCATAATGCAGTTTTGGATGAAGAAGAAGGTTTTAAAGGAGACGATGATTTTTTTAACGAGAAGCCTGCCGTCCATTATCAGGAAGACGCCAGTAAATCTTCTGACAAGATAAATTAATATGTCTTTTTATATAACTTTGGTAGTAACAATAGTAATATATTTTGGTTTTCTTTATTTAGACAGACCTGCATGATTACTGTCTCTCTCCTGATGCAGGGTCTTCAATTAATGGTCGCGGCTACTCTAAAGCGAGGCTGTTCGCGTACATTAATTTCAGTACGCGAATGCCAAAGATCTCTCTTCTCTCCATCTCTAACTAATCATCCTATACGCCATTTCTACCATGTCTTTATGGGTTCATAAATATATGCCAAAGAGCTTGGATACGCTCGATTATCATGACAATCTATCCAATTCTCTGAAATCTCTGGCCAATAGCGGGGAGTTCCCTCATATGCTGATGTACGGACCGTCAGGCGCCGGGAAGAAAACGCGTGTAATGGCAGTCTTGAGAGAGCTGTATGGCCCAGGAGTCGCGAAAATCAAAATTGACGCCCGAGTGTTCCAAACTGGAAGCCGTAAAGTAGAATTCAATATTGTTTCGTCTGTCTACCACTTAGAAATCACTCCTAGTGATATGGGAAATAATGATCGAGTGGTCATTCAGGATCTGCTCAAGGAGATTGCTCAGACCCAGCAAGTAGATCTATCTGCCAAACAGAAGTTTAAAGTTGTTGTCATCAATGAAGCAGACTCGTTAACAAGAGACGCTCAATCAGCATTGAGAAGAACCATGGAAAAGTATTCACCTAATCTGCGATTGATTTTGTTAGCGACTTCTACATCCAATATCATCGGACCTATTAGATCGAGAACGCTACTTGTCAGAGTAGCGGCTCCTACCGTTGAAGAGATATCGAAAGTTCTGACTAAGGTCGCTAAGAAAGAGAAGGTTGAACTGCCTAGTTCTCCTGAAGATGTAGAATATTTATGGGCCAAGATTGCTAGACAGTCACAGCGAAATCTCCGGAAATGTCTGTTAATCCTCGAGGCAATGTATGCTCAGAATGTGAAAATCACTCGAGACACTGCCATTCCTCCTGCCGATTGGGAGCTTGTGATTTCTAAAATCGCCGATGATGCCATTAATAAGCGTACGGTAGCACAACTATTACAAATCCGAGGCACTCTATACGAGCTTCTTACTCATTGCATTCCAGCTCCCATTATTCTCAAGACCTTAACTTTTAGTCTTTTAAAGAAAGTTGCTCCCGGTGTCGGAGCTGACATTATTGAGATGGCCAGTTTCTATGACCACCGGCTCCGGCAAGGGAGTAAAGCCATTTTCCATCTCGAGGCGTATGTCGCTAAAGTGATGAATTTATTAGAGAACTTTGATATGTCACATTAAATGAATTTGTTTTATTATTTGTTGTAAGTGTCTGTCTGTAGCTACGGGGGCGCTGCCCACTGTGGATCATTGACTTCCACGGATGTAACGTAGCGTTCCTTAAGGTGAGAACTCTTTATGACTGGGCGCTGTCCGGATCGTAAGCTTCTACCATAAATCAACTCTACCGTGAGTCGCCAAGTGATAAACTGAATAGAAAACTTTGAAATACCTCCGGCGACTGGACGCTAATAGTATCATTTAAAGCCCGATACAGCTAGAACGACTACACAATGAACAATGCTTTATTTACAGACTAATTATACATAGACAGACAGACTACCTTCTTAAATACTTTCTCAATTCGGGATCTTGGCTTTCAAGAATATTGGCATATTGCTTGGTGGGATTCTTTATGGCCTCTTCATAGAAATTGATTGGCGTTCCATCGACATCTACAGACTCAAACCCGACTTTAGGGGCAGTGTCAAGATTTACGAATTCATAGTTTCCTGGAAGTTTATCACTGGCAATGCGGAAGGCATCTCGCGCTACACTTTCGTGGACATTGGCTCCAGAGATTTCAAACAGAATCTTCCCCGTGGGTACTCGGCACGCCCAGAATTCAAACCCTCCTTTACCTTTACCCATACGCGTTTCATTACCTTTAACACAGACTGGGATATTGGTGGTCAAACGACGGAATAGTTTGCCCTTCAAAGGACGAAGTGCTCTCATAATGGCCGTATCCGCTTCTTTCAGTTGAACTGCCTTTAGTCGCACTCCTTCTGATTTGAGTCTCAATCCATATTTACCAAACTGCAAAGTGGATCCTTTTATGCTTCCTCCAGTCCTAATAGGCACTCGTCCCTTATGAGCTTTTCTTTGGATTCTCACTCGAGGTTCATATTGATGTTTCAGACGGATCTGTTGGAAAGATGGTCTGAAAGATGTTGTAGAGGTGCCGAGACCTGGGTAAGGAGTTAAGATGGTTCTTGGAGCAAGCAGAGTCGACGGCTTGAATGCTGAGAGCACTCGACTGAACATTTTGAGTTGTTCTTTTTTTTCTTTCTTTTGTCTATTCGTTCGTGGGTAGTTCTAGACGGACGCACCAATTAACGACAATTGATTTTCAAATTTCTCAGTATTGACAATCTCTGATATAGTGATGTTGCAGTGAAAAGTTACTACATAGGGGGTACTGTGGTTATTCTATGCGTTGACAGCTGAAATTCTCTGATATAGTAATATATAGTCTCGAGCTGCACAAGTTGCGAACCAGACCACTTATCGACGGTTAGACAGACGGTTCCATGTTAGAGCCGACCCATAAACAAGAACGTGGATTGTCTACTGAACAATCATTTTTTTGCAATGAAATTGTATAGAGCTTGTGGTCCTCTTTCTAGGCACGCCGCCGTCACACCAGCTCGCTGTTGCAATCGGATTATGTCTAGATATAACTCCAATACACCACCAAAAACTATAACTGTCTTGGATAAGGAATATCCAACAGACTCATTCACCAACCTCCCTAATTCAATTGCAACTCTAACGTCTCGCAAACTCCACTTGAAACCGTCTCATCCAATTGGCATTCTCCGGTCTCTAATCGAATCCCGTATCAAGGACCTCGGGTTCACTCCTTATAACGAGTTCAGACCCGTCGTCAGTGTCTATGAGAACTTTGATGCGTTAGGATTCCCTTCTGATCATCCTGGAAGAAGCAAAACGGACACTTATTATATCAACGAGAAGACCCTACTACGGACTCATACTTCTGCCCATGAACCAGAATGTTTCCAGACTTGCGAGACTCCGGGGTACCTAATCTCCGCAGACGTGTACCGTCGTGATACAATCGATAGAACCCATTATCCGGCTTTCCATCAAATGGAAGGTGCCCGGGTATGGTCTAGAAAAAAACACGGCGATAATCTCGCTAAAGTAATCCAAGAAGACCTCGAGAGTATCCCGGATTCCGGGATCGTAGTATCTGACCCTTATCCTCCGTTCCACGCTGACAACCCTCGTCAGCCAACCATGTCTGAATTAGAGACCGAATTGATTGGCAAGCATTTGAAAAAAAATATTGAGCTTCTAATGGGACACGTATTTCATCAAGCTCGTGAGGCAGCCATTAAGTCCGGCTCGACTGATCCGGATCTGTTTTCGCCTATTAAGGCCCGTTGGATCGAAGCGTACTTCCCATGGACTTCTCCATCTTGGGAGATCGAAATCTGGTGGAAAGGAGAATGGCTCGAGATGTGTGGATGTGGCATTGTCAAACATGAAGTGCTCTCGAATGCCGGAGTTGGCGATAAAATCGGGTGGGCGTTTGGAATCGGTCTAGAAAGAACAGCAATGATTTTGTTTGGGATTCCTGATATCCGGCTTTTTTGGTCGGAAGATGAAAGATTCCTATCTCAATTCAAATCAGACACTGTCTCGACTTTCAAGCCCTATTCCAAATACCCAGCCACTTTCAGAGACGTAGCGTTTTGGTGTGACGAAAATGAAGACGTTCACATCAATGACCTCATGGAAGTAGTCCGGTCTATTGCCGGAGATTTGGTCGAGAATGTCAGTCTGATTGACGAGTTTGTACATCCGAAAACAAACCAAAAAAGTCAATGCTATAGAATCAATTACCAGTCAATGGACCGTTCGCTGACTAATTCTGAAATCAACACTCTTCAAGATAAGGTGGTCGAGTCACTTTCGTGTCGCTTCCCAGTGAAAATAAGAGATTAGTAGTCGTTGCTTCGCATTGCGGCGTTTGTATATAGATTGAATTTATTATTAAAATCACAGACCGCATTCCAGTTCCAACTGCTTACTACTGTAGATAGAATTCACACTGGCATAGGCTGGTCTGTCCAAACAGCATACTCATAAAAACATCTCTTACTCTCTGGGAACTTAATTCAAACTATGTACAATAAAAATAACTAATGCCCATCGATATATACAAAAACTACCACACTACTCGCTACCTTTTACAACGCCAACCTTGGGGGCTCTCAAGACTCGGTCGTTTAATGAGAATCCGGTCTGTTGAACATGGAATACAGTGCCTGGCTCTTTATCAGGTTGAGGAACCTCGAAAGCGGCTTCATGAACGTTAGGATCGAACTTTTCGCCTAGTGGATTCAGCTTAACGAGACCGTGGCGAGCAAGAGTCTTTTCAAATACGTCCTGGGTCATTTTCACACCCTCGTACAAACTAGCCAGTTCGGCATGGTTCTCTTGATCAGCCCGCTTGTCCTCTGAAACAACCTCTAGAGCACGGTCAAAATTGTCTACAGAGTCTAATAAGTCCTTAGCAAACTTCTGTAAAGCATAGTCTTTTGCCTTTTGGATTTCCCTCTTGGTAGTTTCTTGTAAATTTCTGAAATCCGCGATGGACCGGGCGTAATGTTCTTTGAAAGTAGCTGCTTCCTTATCCTTGGCTTCGAATTTAGCTTGGATTTCCTTAATTTTCACTTGTAACTCTTCGACTGAAAGGTTGGCATACTCGGCCTCGGCAGTAGCATTAGCTTCCTCCTTTGCAGTCCCACTAGCTTCAGCATCTCCTTCCTTCTTCTCGGACTTGGCATCCTCTGAATAGTTTCTGAATCCAAACAGACCCCGAGAATTAGCCATCATCTGAGCACGAGCCATGGGTCTGGCAACCGCCATTGGCCTCATAGCAGTCGAATGGAGCACTTTTGACGCTAGCACTGTGCTTGGAGACGACCTGATCAATGATTTTCTGAACATTTTAATAAAGTTCCTACTCGGTGGCTGTAAATGTCACTGGTATTTGAGTGTTAATGCGATCTATGAAGGTCAGTTGAACTCACGAACCTGGAAAATCCAATCTGGAGGGTTAGGGTAGCGCGATCGGCGCGTCACGTGAGGAGTTGCTTCGCGCGGCTGGGTTCCACCAAGACCCGTCGTAGTTCCGCTTCGCGGAGTGGCTTCCGAGGAGCGTGGTGCGCTTTGTGGACATTGTAGAGTGGAACCTAACGGCACTTGTTCTGGATGTGGTGCCTAGTGCTTGCCTGAGCCCATGGCCTGATGGTGGCTTCTCTTATATACAGTTCCTTCATACCTAAGCTATCCTTGCCCTTATCTCAGATCGCCGAGAGGGCATCGAAATCCATTTTCTCGCACGTGACTAGTAGCCTAATCAATGAGAGAGAGACTCACGGTGACAGAAATAAACGGCACTTAGAAGGAAAGGAATAAAACTGATATATGAACTCCCGGTGGATATATAGACCAGCGTCCTACCTTCTGAGACATAACGCAAGTAATCATCAGGCGGAAACACGTCTCGTCGGAACGAAGCGAAAAAAAATAAAATTTTGACACTTGAAACTTTATTTCGGGTCCTCAGGTGCGGCCCAGAAGTGGGGAACTAATTGAAAGCCGATCGCAAGTACAATTCGCGTTCTTGGCCGCCGAAGCGTGAAAAGTTCCTGCCAGACGTAGATGGACCTTTCTAGTTTCGATTCGACCGTCCGCTTATGATTCCGACGCTCAGTCTGAGTTACCTACCCCTTAGTTTTTGTCCCGAGCCTGGTAAAATTTTCTGCCTGGCCTGCGACCCTAATACTCTCGACGGTTTTGTTACCTATTAAGAAATTGTTGACGACGATCATTGGCTGTTCTCGAGAACTGTCTCTGGAGCGTCACACCCGCTCGCAGGCAGCAGAAGATTTCATTTTTATATCAGCTCCGCTTACAGTTGTAGTTGTAGATTGGCTGATTGACTTTCAGCTTTCTTTCTGTAACGAATAAAAATGGCTTCTTTACTTGAAAAATTCAATAATTGTAAGTACTCTGGAGTTGGATGATGGAGTTATCTACGGAACCTACTATCTACTCGACCTACCCTATTGATCCTAACTTTCATCTCTTTAGATATGGAATATAGAAAACTCGCAAATACATATACGAAACGAAGAAAGACGAGCTCTTATAAGCAAAACTATGACAGCGACGAATCGGACTTTAAGAAGAGTAGTAATGAGTCTCCCGTACCAAAGCGGACGCTGTCGAGGAGACTCTCTAAATTAATCAATTAATCAAGTAGTTGCAGCGACAAAAAGGATGAGGATGACTATTTAATAATACTGTAATAAATGTTTTATATTTTGAAGAGCATCTTCGGTTCTTCCAAGGGTGTAAGTTATATGGATATGGACCACTTTCTATCACGTGAACATCGTAAGTTACCAAGCACAAATAAATTACATCACGTGATGGGCAAAAGAAGTTCCTAAGGGCCTTCGAAGCCCTCCCTGACTCAATCAATGACTACTACCTCTTCAATGCTCGTAGCCACCACCCGATCAAAGCAATGTTCGAACTCACTGATCCAGGGCCCTCCGAACCTCCACAAGACTCAGATGCAAGTCCTCGGTCGCTGCTAATCCTGTATGGAACAGAGACAGGAAATTCTCAAGATTGCGCCGAGATCCTCGCAAAGAAATGCCAGAGACTGAGACTAGACCCGATTGTTTGCGGTATGGATGAGTATGATCTGTCACAGTTGCCATTAGAATCGACAATAATTTTTATCTGCTCCACTACTGGCCAGGGAGATCTACCTAGAAATGCGCTGAAGTTGTGGAAATTCTTGCTGCGTAAAAAGCTCCCTCCTACTTTTCTTTCTCATGTCAGGTTCACAAGCTTCGGATTAGGAGACTCGTCGTATCCTCGATTTAACTGGGCAGTCCGAAAGGTTCATAAGAGACTTTTGCAGTTGGGAGGTCGTGAATTCCTGGGTCGAGCTGAGGGCGATGAGATGGGGACTGAGAGCATTGACAGTCAGTTTGAGGCATGGATTGAGATCCTCAGCGACCGTTTGCTTCAGCCTGATATGTTTCCGTTAGAGGACGGTGTTGAAGTTATCCACGATGACGTTCTCTTAGACCCTCGATATAAGCTGGTAGTTGAATCGCATCGCGTCAAGAGGTCGACCACAGATGTCTCCGGATTGGCCCTGACTCGTGGAGACGTATTTAAAGGCACTGTGAAAGCAAACTCCCGTATCACATCTAAAGAACATTTCCAGGATGTGCGCCATTTCGAGTTTAGCACGGAAAAAGTACTGCATTATGCGCCGGGGGATACGATTGCTCTCTATTCACGAAACGACCCAGGCGATGTAGATGAGCTTATAGACCATCAAGGATGGTCGGATATTGCAGACCACCCGGTCAGCGTGAATGAAGAGTTTTCCAATGCAGTGACGGGTGGGTTGGTCTTACCACTGACGTTGCGATCACTAATAACCCATCATCTGGACATTATGTCTATCCCAAGAAGAAGCTTCTTTGCCATGGCGTGGCATTTCTCAGTCGACAATGAACGCGAGCAAGAGAGACTAAAAGAGTTCTCGACTATAGAAGGTCTGCAAGATTTGTACGATTATGCCAACAGATCTAGGAGGTCAATTGTAGAGACTGTTACCGAATTTGGATCATTAAAGATACCAGTCGAGTATATTTTGGATTTAATCCCGATTCTGCGGCCTCGACTGTTTTCAATCTCCTCGCGTGCTCCCGTGATATCTGATGCTACTCTGACTACTGCTTTCAGTCTGACAATTGCAATTGTAAAATATAAAACGATCATTAAAAGAATCCGACGAGGTGTTTGTACAAAGTGGGTTGAAAAGCTCGACACTGGCGATCAGATTCCATTCAGCTTGTTCCGTGCTGCATTCAAATCTGACGACGTCCATGATATAGAGACACCAATCATTATGGTTGCTCCTGGCACGGGAGTGGCGCCAATGAGAAGCCTAATATTGACAAGAGCAGCCAAAGAATCAGCACAGAACCAGTCCATATCACCCGACGTCTACTCTCCATCGCCTATGGTTCTTTGCTTTGGCTGTAGATACAAAGACAAGGACTACTTTTATGAAGATGATTGGAAGCAGGTCGTCAGTTCGCAGTGCTCAGCATTAGAAGTTTTTCCAACGTTTTCGCGTGAGAATGGTGGCTACGTTCAAGATACTCTCTACACACTTCGGGAGAAAATAGCACATCTCCTTATCAAGCAGAATGCCTCTATATACGTGTGTGGGTCTGCCGGAAAAATGCCACGCCAGGTGCGTATAACTATCGCAACTATTTTAGAAGAGGTTGAGAAATGGGAGCCAGCTGCTGTAGAAGCGTATATCAGCACCATGGAGCGAACTGGCCGGTATTTGCAAGAGACGTGGTAGGTAGCTCGAGGCGGGTGGGAGATTATAAAATTTAGACTATTTATTCGTGTACATAAATGACTATTAGCATTGTTTCTATTGCTTATACTTCACAATCGTGGCACAGGCACAAAGGGGGTACTATTGATATTCATGCACATTTGATATATATATATGTAAAATTTTAGTAGGTCATAAGCATATCTTCGCTTAACCTTTTGATTTGTTTCTTAAACTAGATAATAAAATAATTAAAAGAGACCTATAATATCTCTGTAGACTAACTCCAACATTCCTTGACGAATTTATCCATTTTCACTGTTTTACTTCGCTGACCTACCATCCAGGGATGATTCAACATCTGGCGAGGACTGGCTCTCTTTTTAGGATCTTTTTCTAAACAGCAGCTCAGGAAATGCCGGAAAGTATCAGACCATTTGATTCCTTCTTCAGGCTCATCTTGTAATTCAGGCGCTGGCATGTTGACAATGAACGTCAGGAGCTCAATTGGCATTAACGGGTCGTGATCTTCAGGCAGAAACGGAAATCGATGCTGGGCTACTTCCATTAGTGTCAGGCCGAGCGACCAGACGTCCGACGTGACAGTGTACGACTGTCCTTGGATTCGCTCTGGCGCCATATAATACGATGTACCGGTAAAAGTAGTAGCCAATGAATCCACGACCTCGCCTGAGACTCCGAAGTCACACAGCTTGACTTGCCCCTGGCTGTCTAGTAGAATATTCTGTGGCTTGATATCTCGATGAATAATCTTTCGTTCGTGGAGATACGACAATCCGCTAAGTACACCTTCTGCTATTTTGCCAAGCACTTTCTCGCCAATTCTGCCTCTTCGCGCTTTAACCCGCTTATAAATAGCCTCCAGACTGCCTCCGCCGCAATATTCCATAGCAATGAAGATGGATGAGAATTCATTGCTTAAAAAAGTACCGTAATATTTGACGATATGCGGCGATTTACAGCTTCTATTGAACTGCAATTCACGCAGAATTTGCTTCTGAAGCTCTGGATTTGGATTGGTGGTGATTTCCTTGAGAGCAAACACGGTTTTCCCGTTCTTCAGTCTACACCTACTAACACTTCCCCCGGCACCTTCGCCTAGTCTTCCAAGATCGACGATTTCCCCTAGACGGGCTACTGCGGCCCAACCTTCCTCATCAAGATCTTCAACGTCGTACTCGCCGCTTGAAATGCATTTGTTATTGTTTGTCGTGCCTTGAGATATCAGGTATCCACTAGTACTGGGAGTGGTGTAACCCGAGTTTGAAGCCGAGCTTGATGAAGACACTGTCCGAATGGCACTATCAACAGTCAATCTTGTAGCATTCGTGGTGGAGCTATCAACCGACATTCTATCATTCGTATCGATTGCAGTGGTATTAGTATTATTCCCAGTATCTTCAGGAACTCTTACAGCAGCTAGAACTTCGGCACTAAATAACCCGCAACCCGCTGACAAAGGCGACCGGTTAGTGGACGACGTAGCGTCATTATTATGCTCAGAAGGAACAACTAAAGATGCATTTGTAGTTCCATAAGATCCGTAAGATCCATAAGATCCATAAGACCCGCCGCCGGCCCCGGGATTGGCGTACGACCCATAAGTTTCAGTGTTTGTATTTAGACTGAGATGAGGCCCGCTGGAATTCGTGCTATGATGACTGGGAACCGGCATAGGTATGCTTGATTGATTATGATGATGGCTAGGTAGGTGTATGCTTGGTATAGGGCTATGGCCAGAGTTGGGTGGATTCGCCATGTCGACGTCGTCCTCCATTTCGAGAGGAGGACTTATCACAGGCGTCAGCGGTCTTGATTGAGGAGGGATTTTGAGGCCCGGTAGTTTGATCCGGGATGCTGGCTTAGCAGGCGGTCGGATTAAAGGTGGAGCCGACATGTGTTGTTGTTTGTGGTTGGTAGTTATATATTACAGCTTGCTTATTCTTATTCTACTGTAAGCGGTTTTGTGGGTTTGTTTTTGAGATTGATGCGTAGCTTAAGTGAGAACAGAGATAGAAAACGGTTTCAATGCTTTCGAGAGAGAGGGCCAGACTTTAGACAGTGAGTAACCAAAGAACCAAACCAATCTAATAGTTTAAACAGCTTTCAAGCAAAGAACAGAACCAATCTAATACTTTAAACAGCGATTAACCAGAGAACCACTTTAATAGTTTCGACCGCAGACTATCAAATTGCACCTCTACAACCCTATTAGTCTGCTACTGAGCTTATAAAGCCAAAGCTTTCACACAGAGATTACTCCGATGGAGAACAAATGGTTCGTTTAAGTTCCCTTGTTACGAGATATCCAAAGATGGCGCACCAACGAACACGAGAATGGCGAAAATATCAAAATCTAACAAGAAAATTAAACCCCCCCCCAAAAATTTGGCTACCAAAAATTTGTGCAAGACAACCAAGAAACTGTAAATGAAATGGAGAACCAGAATATATATATTCATGTAAAGTGCAGGGGAGAAGACCAGAGATAGATAGGTAGGTGGTAACCCTGAAACAATGAACCCTAGCTTACAGGCAAGGCGCGGGCCGGGATATTAGCAGGGGTCCAGGCGAGAATTGGGAGTTTGGGCTGAGAAAGGGCCAGCTGCCGTGTGCGCCAGCACCCAAGGGCCATCCATTTCCCCCCCCCATGAACAGCTTCAGAAAACCAAGGGAGTTGTTCCCAGCTGACATCTTTCCTGGTTCTTTTATGGTGACAATGATTTTCACTTTGGCGACCGCCCTCACACTGCTCGCCCAGTCCAATTGCTTTGTCCACCGACTGATTGACATCGCTCGCACCTGCAACAATCGACGAGCCAAGTGAGCTACGGGTCTGGGCGGAGGAGGATGCCCAGCTGTCAAAGGCATTTGTCTCAAGCGAAAATGCGACCCGGAGAAGGAGCCCGGTCGCTTACAGTCACCTAATCAAACGTTACTGCTCGTTGGCAAATATGCCCTGTACGGCGAGTTTGGGAAAGAATCGCATAATACATAGGACGGAAGCGACGGGATGACGAGAGATCTCTAATTGAGTGATCCCAAAGTGTATGGAGGTTTGTCGGTACTTTATGGAAGATTCAGTTCACAAGATAAGAAGGGTCTGAATGAGGGGGATTAGCTATTAAGGGGAAGCATTTGCTGAAGGTGTTGAGAAGGAACATGAAAATGAAAATAAAAATGAAAATAAAATATTCTCAGTATTCTCTGATAATATTGTTTGTTAAACCGAGGGAATTGAAAGTGAATAGTTTCACAAAATATCGACAGTTATGAGAGTCGCTTCGTCAATCGTATATCAGCTGTTGTACGATACATATTCGCGTTTCTCTTAAGTGACTAACTAACTAGTTAGGCTACATATAAGACATATGCAATACTAAATTGTTCTACTGTCAACGTCTCTGGATCATCAATTCTCATGCCCCAAAAGTCAACTATAATGTAATTTTCCAGAATAATACACACGATCAATTCTCCATCTAAGGGTACTCTGCATTTCAAGACTGATTGTCAATAGTATAGACAACCCAGAGAAATAAACGCACTACACACACTACCGACCGAGAACAACAAGTACCTACGAGCCTTGATCTTGACATTTACGAACACGCAACACCTTCTCTAGTATGCACTACTGCAACTCCAGTAATACTCCTCATACAAAGCATCAAACTCAACCAGCCGAACCAATCATACTCCAATCCAATTCCGACCTCGGATCTAGTCCAATCTTTAAATGCATTATGCAAGATTAACTATGAGGCATGCAGGAAACACAGATTGTCCCCTACAATATAGGTAGTGATCGTCGAGCTCCTTACATATATATATATATATCTTACTATGCCTCAAAAGGCCAGTTTTATTTCCTACTATCTACTCAATAATATACCAAAAAAAAAAACTTAACAATCAGTCTCCTACTTACATTCGTTTGCTATCTCAAAAATAATCATGGGTTCTCCAGATGTTGAGTTCCAGGCTAGTAATAGGTCCAACGGGCAGGACATCGAGAGCCTATTTGTTCTCATGGTACTTTCTCTCAACCTGTCTAGTCGGCCACAAAAAGAACCAGGACTTTTCTTTTCAAAAAGCTTTCCTTTTAGCTTCTCAATGAATGACGCTTTCAAAGCAATGAGAGATATGAACATCTCGGTTGACAATGGATCAACTATAACTATCATTAAATGTGGTATTCATCCTGATAATTGTGAATATTTTCTTAATAAGTTTCTAACCGCAAGACTTATTCACTGCCCTGGATCTCGTACCAGGTCGACTGTTAAATCATCGGTTCTTTTACAACCAACTGCAAAAGGGTTTTATTTTGTCGAGCGATATTGTCGAAGAAATGGGATTATCAGCGAAAACGTATCTGAAATGTTATTATCTGACTATAATTCCATGCAATGCATTTTTCTTGACCGTCATAATATTACTGGCGACATAATCAAATCTGAAAGTATTATAAAATTATTGTTTCAGAGATTTATCGGCCCTTCGCCAAATGTCTATAGTGCCTCAAATCCTCCAGACGAGATTGCCGTCAATAGCTTGGCGCGCATCTATGGACAGAAAGTGGAGATGTCTCTACATTCTCCCATCTCATTAACGTTTGTTACTGGAAATTCTCAAGACAGGGTGTCTCCGTATGCACACCGATATTTCACCCATCCCGACTCTGAATCTTTGACTCAGTATTATGTCTCTTCTAAGGGAGTAAGGCTTTATCATGAAACTAGTTTTCACACTGAAAAGAAGTCCAAGGTTATTGTCGATTATTGCTTTACAGGAAAGGCAGCCATTCAATGGTTAAATGATTGTACAAATGTGACCAAAGCGTCAGATGCATTTGAGCTCGCCAGCTTATTCCTCAAATATGGCCTCATTGAACCAATTATACTTGAGCCTTCAATTTCTGGCACATCCGACAAACTTATTGTTTCAAGAGAAGCATATTATCAGCTATCGGCCCGGGGTAGATCGGTTGTATTTTGGCACCGAGACCATTTTTTTTGCGAAATGAGTCCAACTAGTAATTCCGAGGCTCGGAGAGATGGCGACGACTACTATACACCGGGCTCGTCGTTTATTTTTGACGATGAAGAAATGGCTAGTAGCTTTCCTCTTGCTAGTACTTTGTCCATGACACTTCAGACGATTCTTGAAGATCCGGCGCTTTGCCATCTGTTCCGCGAGTATCTAGAAGAGAATCTCTGTCAAGAAAATCTTTTATTCTATAAAGAGATGGAAAGGATCAGTGATATGTACAGGAAGCTGGAAATGCTCAAACGTGATCCCTCTCAGCAAGACGCTATACCTAGTTATAGTACAAAGGTGCTATCATGCATTTATGGTGTTCTAGGCCGATATTTTTCGCCTCGAGCGCCATTTGGTCTCAACATCGACTCGCGAGTTAAACGGATGATTATCCAAGAGGTGACGGATAATCAAATGACATCCGATACTAATAGTGATAGAGATATCATTGGTCTTGTTGAAAGAATGGGACCGCTGTTGGAGAAAGCCCGAGAACTAGTAGTTAAGATGATGTCTCAAGATTCTTTACAAAAGTTCTTAAGATCCGCCCAATACCTCAGTGCTATTCGCAGTTGCTAAACATGCCTTATCAGATCTATTGCTATTTATTATTTTGCTATTAATATTGCAACCCGTTAAATTCTGTGCTGCAGCTGTGCATCCGGGGTGTTGGCAGAGCCAGCAACCCCCGTAGCTCGTCCATTATTAGCGAAAGCAGTTTCGGTTCCTCCATCTCGCATCTCATACAGGTATAGCTAACCAACCGATCTCTATACGAAGATTGTCGCAACTCTTGGGAGCCTGGGAAGCCCCTTCTACTCGCGCCCGGGGCCATGCACAACGACGTCATCGCATCCTGTCCAGAATCTTACCGATTACCTGCTTCGTTCGTGAGACCCGCCATAAAACTAAGATTTCAATCCACAACCACCTCGTCGCACCCTTCACCGCCCACCAGCTCGCGAAGCGAGCACAACGGGTCTGGGCAGAGCCCAGCCGCCGGAGGCACCCCCGTCCCGATCGTGTACCTCGGTCCTGCATAGGAGGACCCTTCGCACCTGCTAGGCTCAGCCAGGCGCTGCGATGCGATCGATAGACAGAAGTTTAAATGACAAGGCTGACATGGTTTGCAAATAAGGATGGATATAATAGTAACAAGGTATATAATGGCAGGAGGCCGTCAGTCAGGCGTGCTAAAATAAAACATTGTCCATTGAAACTTGCAGCCGTCGACCAATCGTCAATATTACCGACTGAGAGGTGCAATTTTGACAATAAGCAAAACAAGAAAAAGGGCTGTCCTCTTGTGTACGAGTGGGTGCTGATATTTCGCAAAGAACAAGTACAAGTCACGTTATCTAGTCATCATGGCCGGTTTGCGGGAAGCGAGGAGTACAAACGCGTTGGGCGGAGAACCTTCGGGGGCCCGTCGTTTAGTGAGTTCTGGGTTCTAAATGCTTGCTGGATGAGCAGCGTTGCAATGACGGACGTTGTGGTGCTGAAGCTGGGCATGTCGAGGCGAGAATAAGTTACTAACAAGGGTGCCAATCTCATAGAACCAGTCAATGAGCACTTCAAACATCAAATCACGGCCTAGTAACGTTAACCCTTATAAATTGACCGACCCGGATTTGCCTGCCACTGAGCCTGTTGGTACGCCAGCAATTGATATTAAATGTGGTCCATTGCTTAGATTCTGGGGTCTTAACGATAAGGAGAAGGATGTTTGGAGAGGGTCTATTATGATAGTGACCAGCGATGGCACATCGGATGTGTCCTCTCCGCCGCTTCTTAAGTTTAGCATTGAGGCAGCGGCAGCGACAGCGACATCGGGTGGATCTAGTGAGGCGACTCCTATGAACGGCACCAATGCGATGATGGCTGATGAAGCTCCTGCGAATGGCAAAGGTCCCTCCAGTTCATCTACTATAGAATCTGTCAATCTGTTCCAAGAATATGGCGTGACGTTTTGGAGATTCGATTTGAATATCACTTTGATCGATAGTGAGCAAAAGATCACCTACTCCGTCAATGAAGCGCCAAGTGGCAGTAAAGCGTCGGCATCTTTTTTTGTTCCATCGAGACATCAAGACATGAATATTATGTTTTACTCGTGTAACGGGTTCTCTTTAGGTGTCGATCCAGAGAACTTTAAAGGCCAGCTTTGGGACGATGTACTCGATCAACACGATAGCCAGTACCATTTTCATGTAATGCTCGGTGGTGGAGATCAATTGTATTGTGACAAGGTCAAGCTAGCTACTGATAGTATATTACAGTGGTCGGAAGAGAAGAACCCGATTAAAAAGCGAACCAAGGCGTTCACCGATGCCGAAAAAAGCGAAGTCGACGAGTTTTATCTATGGCATTATATGTCATGGTTTGGGTCTGGCTATTTTAAAGGGCCCCATGGAAAAACCACCCAGCCAGGATGGCCAAAGGCGCTAGCTAGAATCCCCATGATCAATATCTATGATGATCATGATATTATTGACGGGTTTGGCAGTTATACGGACGGGATTATGAAATCTCCCCACTTTGTCGGGATTGGAAGGTCTGCGTTTAAATATTACTTGCTATTTCAACAATGCGTGGCTCCTAGTGAGCCGACTTCAAAGGAGCCATCTTGGATATTAAGTCCTCATCCTGGCCCATACATGGGAGAGAACGGCAGATCCATTTACGCAAGACTGGGTCCCTCAATTGCTTTCTTTGGTCTGGATTGTCGGACTGAACGGTCCCACCACGTAGTAGCGAGTGAAGGTACCTATAAAGCGATGTTTGACAGACTAAAGCGAGAAGTTCAACAATCAAATGGTCAAATAAAGCATCTGATTCTCATGCTGGGAGTACCAATTGCTTACCCACGTATGGTTTGGTTAGAGCGGATCTTGACGAGTGATTTATTAACTCCTATCAAGCTTCTCACTCGTAGAGGGTTTCTTAAAGGTCTTAGTAACGAATTCGACAATGGCATTGAAATCCTCGATGATCTTGATGACCATTGGTGCGCCCGTCATCATAAAAAGGAACGCAATAGGTTCGTTAGTCTTTTACAGGAATTTTCTAAAACCACCAACGTTCGGGTTACGATTCTTGCTGGAGATGTTCACTTGGCTGGTATCGGAAGATTCTATTCCCGTCATCCTACTCCGCCCGAGAAAGA
Source organism: Sugiyamaella grinbergsii (assembly GCA_030579895.1). Classification (NCBI taxonomy): domain Eukaryota; kingdom Fungi; phylum Ascomycota; class Dipodascomycetes; order Dipodascales; family Trichomonascaceae; genus Sugiyamaella; species Sugiyamaella grinbergsii. The sequence continues at coordinate 69,574 of JAKTRT010000048.1, read as the reverse complement.
TCCTCTTCATATGTTGAACATCATTTCTTCCGCAATTGTGAATACCCCTCCTCCAGATAAACTCGCTGATTTCCTTAACAAGCGAAGCAAAATCCATCATTTTGGTTCTGATACTGATGAGGATATGGTCAGGATATTCTCGGCCGACGTTGATAAGACTCCCCGAAACAACGAACGGCTCTTGCCAAGACGTAACTGGTGTAGTATTATCCCTACTCATGGTAGCGGTGAGGCCAGAAAGCCGGGTCAATTATCTGCCCCTGGCACTGTAGCAGTGTCGAGTACTCAAGAGAAGGTATATCAGGATCTTCCTGGTACTCTGTCTATAATTCTTCATATGGAAAAGGATCCCAAGGGCACTGACAATGTCACTGTTCCCTATGAAGTATTAGTTCCTAGTTTACAATAGTAGTAAGCGAACTAAATTTGGGCCCTTTTTTTTTTTATTCTGTATTATCTTATAATTTTTATATAATAACCGTTTCTGTACATTGTGTACATTCTGTATATGACTGGCGAGCAAGACTCTTGAGTTTACAGCTCTCAGTCGGCTTTTGACTACTTCGTGACCACGCGCGGCTGAATAATCGTTTCATGTTTCATCATTTTCTCTAATCTAATCAAAGTCACTCCATTTGTATTGGCACTGAAAGTGTTTGTTTTTCAGGCCGGCTCATAAAATCAACGATTGCTGTTCTCACGGACGACTATACTGCACTTTATAAATGGCTCATCCGATAGCTCCTGCGGGCTCTTCAAAGCCTGCTGACTCGCTTCATGGCGGGCCTCGTCTAATACCTCTAGATCGCCCAAGAGATTCGTCTAATGGCCATCATCGACAGGGCCTAGTGACGTCGAAGAAATGGGTTCTACCTCCTCGTCCAAAACCCGGCCGCAAACCAGGCGTAAAAGATGACTTAAAAAATTGCACAACTACGAACGCAAGTGCTAAACGGACGACCACCAATAGCTCGAGCTCCTCTTCTATATTGCGAGACCAGCTCGAAAAGTCTCGTAAAGAAAACGAAGAGCTTCGAAATCTCGTAGATGAGTTCAAGTCAAGCAGAAGTACGAGCCCTATACCGCCACGGAGTCAGCCTGACTCGTTTCATTCTCCTCTGCCAGTATCTGGTTTTGCTGCTAATATCAGTGATTCTTCTACTGATAGTGGCTCTTCCAGTGACATGAGGACCGACAAAGTGAACAAAGTGCAAGCAAGCGAAGTGCGGATATTAAATCAGGGCGATGATGTGCCTTTAGAGCCTTCTTCTGACTGTGGGTTTTGTGATAGAGAAGGAGGTTGTGTTTGTGAAGACCTAGGGTTAAAGCCCAGGCATGATCATGTTGAGAGTAGTGAGCATACTCATGCTCATGACCATGTTCACCATCGCCATCACCACCACAACTACATCCATAGAGAAACAGACATAGGAAACGACCTAGACCATCATATGGCTATAAAAACGGCCGCTGACGCACTGTCAGAGTACGACAAATTCGATCCTATCGAAGCAGTACCTCTGAAACGACCATCTAAACGTATTGGCAATGCCGCTCCTTCTAATGTTAAAAAATTCAAAAAACAAATCGTAGCAGACCCCACGACCCATGTACAGCTACCGCATCAAGTACAAATAGTTGATTCTTCTAATCAAAACACCCATCAACCTTCCGCCGTACATACTAAACGTCCATTTGAAGTGGGCCTGAACAGCCTGCAATTCAATGCTATTGAAGAAGGAGAAACAAAGACAAGCGCACATGCCAACCCCTGTGGGTTCTGCTCGGACGATACTCCATGTCTTTGTGCTGACGAACGAGAGGGCCTGGCTAACACCTGCGACGCAAATGAATCATTTTCTCTTTCTCCAAAGGGAACCAAGCATTTTAATAAAAAAATAGAATCGATTTCTCTTCCACCTTTATCAGTTCTTCCTACAACATCTGCTACAACTACCACTACCACTACCACCCCTTCAAAGCCCAATACAACTTCGACCCCTGGATCGTGTGCTCAATGTCAAGAAGACCCCATGAGTACTCTCTTCTGTACCAGTCTTTCAAGTGTGTCGAATCCTGAAGATATAGGCATTTCCGTTACTTGTAGCCAAGCCTATCAAGTCCTATCTCGTCATAAGAAGTTTTCTTCATATGATCTAGGAGCTCTCATCGGCGATCTTGCCCATCAGGATGGTAGAGTTGGCATTCAAAGTATCTCCGCAGCTCTTAGGAAGCTTGACAGCTAGCCACCTGAAGAAGCTCTTTCACAGACTTTCTATTTATTATAACATCTATTTATTAATAATATTTTTTTTTTTCAGGCAGAATTCACTACATGGACTCCTTCAATAGCAGGTAAATCTACAAACCAAAATACCGACTCCTTAGATAGCTCATTTACTTGGCTAGATGGGAGCCCCGCTTCAGGCTGTTCAAAAGTCTCTTTCAATACAGCAGCCTTTCCAGCACCTTCAGCAACAAACGCAATTCTCTTTGCTTGGCCAAGAACGGGCTTTGTAAAAGTTATTCTGCGTGGAGGAAGTTTTGGAGAATCGTCGATCCCGGCTACTAGTTTCTCTGTTTCATTCAAAAGCTTATGGCCAGGGAATAACGAACAGGTATGTCCATCAGGACCACAACCAAGAAGAATCAGATCGAGAGCGGGCTTCTCGCCAAGCTGACCAACCAACTCCCTGGAGTAGCTCGAAGCAAACAAATGAGAGGCTCCGTCAAACGGAATTGTATCATCCAAAGTGAACACCTCGGGCGCTCCATGAGTATCAGGGTCCAAATGAGAAAGAAGCTCCTTCTTCAGGGCCCCGTAATTAGAATCCGCGTCATCCAATGGTACAATTCGTTCATCGGCAAAGAAGAGTTTCCTAATCAAAAGAGTTAGATCGAGCGCTGGTCGGTGCCTGCCTCCGGCGCCTGGGCTCTGCCCCAGACCGGTTGTGCTCGCTTTGCTTTGCGAGCAGTAGCGTGATACTCACCATTTGGACCACTGAACGTCTGCTCGGTTGATAAGACTATTGCGAAGGACCTTGACCAGACTGCCGCCAGATACAGCAACATTGAACGAATGCTCGGTCACCAAAATCTCGTTTTGGACTTTCACAATGAAATCGCCCACTGCAGCATGGACCTTGTCCGAGGTATCGTATCCAAATATCAACGGTGGCGGCATTGCTATATACACGGTTGACTAGATTATCTCGGGGGTGAACAAGAGATTGGTACTTGGTTGCTCTTTTATTTTATATATCTAGACTCGACATCCTGCGGCTTGCATGGACAGTGAATATCAATATCGGGCAGCACAGCTCCGGATATACGCTTATCCAGATGTAATAGAGAGGAATTGCAATTGTGAGCCATTGGGCCCGAGTAGGTACGACAAATAGATGACAAATGGATACTAAAAATTTATAAATATGTGTATATATAAAACTCGTGATGCTGTTGGCGAAGACCGCCGGGAATCCGAGTATACCGCCGTATAAGCCTAACTTAATGAAAATGCTCTTCGCAAAGACCGCTTGAAATCCCGTATATCTCTTAAAAAGTCCAACTTAATGAAAGTGCTCTTCGCGAAGACCGCTGGAAATCATGAAGAAGCTTCTAATGTTCTTCGCGAAGACCACTGGAAATCCCAGTATACCGCTCAATAAGCCCAACTTCATGAAGAAACGTCTCTTCTCGGTACGCCATACGCACATTAGGAATGTTTGTCTTTTCCATAACATTTCCCTTGGGACCTCGTAGAGTATAAGACTTTCCAATCCAGTGCTTCTTAAGAGCCGCCTCGAAACCAGACTGAATGACCGAGTTCCGGGCAAGCTCACACATATCGACATTCGACAGCTTGTAAATTTGGGCAGCAACCGAATATTCTTCAATCAGAGGCTCGCGAGTATAGGAGAATTGCAGCGGGTCGTCAGTCGAAAGAGACACATTCAGGCCTCGTTTGAAGTACGAGTGAAACGGGTTCTTGTCGTAATTCAAAAATAAGGCATTGTTGCTCAGCGGAGACATGGCAATACCCATCTGATCAAGGTAGTATAAATACTGGATAAAAGGTACCTTTCGAAGGAGGATTCCATGACTGATACTATGCGAAGTAAGGAATGCGGCAACCAAGTGCTCAGGGTCACCAGCCTCTCCAGCATGAGGACGCAGAACCAAGGTATTATAACCAAGTCGTTTTCTCCAAGCATTCAATGATGCCATATTGGAGTAGAGATAATATAAATAATAAGAATAGGGAGGGTTCTGGCCGTTATCCCAATACTTTGGGGTGGGATATTTCTTATGAAATCTCCTATCGATTTTCGACTCGTCGTCGACTGAATCGAACCCAATCACTCTTTGTAGGAAGATATGCAGTTTGGGGTCTTTGCTAGGGTCTTGAGTCACTTCAAAGAGTGGTCTGAAGATGTTAACGACTACGTCGTTAAAAGAACCCACAATGCCTCCTTCCTTGTAGATGTTGTATAAACGGGGGATCTGAATTAACCACCGCACATTATGGGAAAGAAGTTTATTGTCGATTACCCACGCCGCTAATTTCGACCACTCTTCAGCATCTCGGCCGTAGATGGAGATACGGTATTCTACCATTTGATATTTGCTTTGTTCAAGATCTTGTACGACCTCTTTAGTCAACTCAGCAAGGTATCTGCCTTTGATGTAATTGTCTGTCTTGAGGAAGATCTCCCGTAGACGGGATTCTCCGATCGGGTTATATTTCAGGTTAAATTTATCAAATCGGTGGAAAGAATCTTTATGGGCATGCATATCAAGGGTGTCGATACTAAGGTCGTATGCCTTCAAGCCCAAGGAGTCGAATACTTGAGTCAAGGTAAGCAGTTTATTATCACGATAAATGACCACCTCGTTTGGGAATTTCTTCATTTTATATTTAATGAAACGTAACAAATGCTTTTGGTTCATACAAGCAGAGTGGTGAACGTGGGTGTCCACCTTACGAACGTTGTAAAAATCTCTATGAGGGGTTTTCTTTGAATCGGCTGTTTCTTGGTATTCGTTGAGTAGTGAGTAGAGGTTCCATTTGGCCTCTAGATATTGTAATCTACGGAATGCAAAACTCTTAGCGGGGCCGTCACTACTAATAGCGATTATACGGTCCATGTCCATGTAGTACTCCTTAATAGTAGGAACGTCAATGATTGGAAGACCTTTTTCAAACGCTTCCTGAGATTCATACACTTGATAGACCGAGTCTTCGTCCGGGGCGAAAATATACTCCGAAGGGGTGGATGGGACGTGACAGTTGGAAATATCAAAGTCGTCGCCTACGTCCTTTTTGTTTCCAATCAAGGACAATCTCGGGCGCCGAAGGGGTGGGGCGGTCGTATCAGCCGAAGTGATGGCATCGGTGCCGGCACCGGCCATGGCGCCATTATGAGCTTCGTCACCTGCTTCACCTTCAACTTCACCCTCACCTTCAACCTCACCTTCACCTTCAACCTCACCTTCACCCTCTTCATCTTCTCCAACAAACTCCTTCGTTTGAGGCTTCCAAGCAGGCTTGGGAGGTGGAGGATATATTTCCCATTCGGCCGTGTTTTTTGGGTTATCCGACTCCCGCTGCAGAGACACAGACTGATACTTATGACGAGTCTCAATACAAGATAGCACTTTAGAGTACATGCTATTCAGTTCCTGAAACACGTCTGGGTCCTCCTTATGACCCTCTTGATGAAACGTGCCCAGAGCAGACTGCTTCTGGAAAGAGTTGTACGTCTCGTGTGACTGACTAGCCATATCAAGAGATGGATGAGGAGCAGTAATGGCAGAAGGAGACAAGGTTGCAGAATTAGCAAGGCTCCTGAGCCCGGTCGAGATGCCAGAACGAGGATGCGAGTTCGACGTCTGCATATCATCCTGGTCGTCTGATTCCATACCAGGGCCCGAGCCACCAGCACCTCCCCCATCGCCAGCTACACCATGGACTTGTAGAGCGTTCAATTTCGCGGCCATGGCCTGTAACGTCTTCTCGTCTGCATACGAGTGCGCAGTCGTAGAAGACGGAGATATATTCACCAATTCGCTTTCGTCGAACCCGCCCTCCATTGACACTTCTCTCGCTACCTCGTCTCTATCATTCTCGTTCTCAAACATGATCTCCGACACTGACATTCGGCCCCGTCTAGGGATCTTTTGTGGGTCCGTCATTGTCGCCAAAACGCTATCCTATCATCATCTCACGTACCACCAACAACAATTAATTTATCCGTCCATATCTCGAGCCCTAACCCAGTGACCCGGGCGCGCTGGGCGCGCTGGGCTCGGTGAGCCTCCGGCGGCTGGGCGCTGCCCAGACCCGTTGTCCTCCGCTTCGCGGAGGGAGCTACGTGGAAGCCAGTCGTCTTGCTCTCTGCTCACGCTCCGGTTCTCCCCAACCCGACCACCGCCGCCAGTGCCCCCGTCCCTCCGCGAAGCGGAGCAACCAGGTCTGGGCGGAGCCCAGCCGCCGGAGGCTCACCCCCCCGCCGGCCAGGCGTTGCCTCGGGTTACGCCGCGAGCGCGGCGCGCGCGGCGCTCGGACGAAGTATGTAGACCATGTACATAAACAAAACATTTAATTTCACCTGCCGACTTCAAAACCAACAACACACGCAGGCAGAAACAGAGTCGAGGCAAATCGGTCTGAGATCGCGCTGCACGTAAAGAGTGCGTTTGTTTATTATTTCGGTTGTGCTTTTTTTTTTTTTTTAGATATACAATTTTCTAATCTTTTTTTTTTCTCTTACGAGAATATTTTGAGCCGAAGAAACTGTGTACGACCAGCAAGTGAAAGCGTGGAATTGTTGAAAAGAGCATTTTGAACGTCAACCAAAAAAACAAACCCCCGTAAGAGTCGCTCGTATATCATGTCTAGACCAGTACGTGGTTCGGACGAAGAGGACGAACGGTTCTACCTACGGGAAGGCTTTGATCCGTCTTCTCTTACAATTACTCAGTTGAGGAAGATTCTCGTGATTCACGATATCGACGCTCCTCCATCGGGAACAAAGAAAGTCGGGTGGGTGGAACATTTCAAGTCCACCGTGGCGCCGCGTGCGAGCGAGCTTTTGAGCGAATATGACAATGTTCTTCCTCATGGCATGGGGATTGTGGATGCGGCTCCTCCAAGGCGAGTTGCTCGGTCGCGGTCTCCTGAAAAGCGCGCCAACGACGGTGATAGTAAGACTAGTAAGACTAAGACCAGTCCAAGTGCTGTTGCTGCTTCTCCTTCCAAGTCTCGCGTTGGACGGGCTGGTAGGACTACTAAAAGTATGTCTCCAGCCAAGGAGCTAGCGGAGACGACAAAACAGGTGTCAGTCGATACAAAGCCTCCTCCTTCTCCTTCACGAAGATCCAAGAGAACAACAAGCGTGGAAGCTACTAGTGCCACTACTACTGCCAAGGCCAAGACCGAACCACAGTCGAATATTCTCGAGTCGGCTATTTCTCTTACTCCGCCTTTAGAACGAGGAGTTCATTTTGAACCAAAGCCTGAAACCGAGACTGCCTCGGTAACTCCTAGTAGTCCGAAAAAGGGTCGTAAGACTCTTAAAAACAGATACATCAATCCAGATGAGTATGAAATGCCTGCTAAAGCCGGCGGCTCGTCGTTTGCTCCAGTGTCGATCGCTGGAACGTCTCCTAGGAAATCAATCAAAGTCGAATCTGCCGTGAACAACGAGAAAACCACAACCCCAACTCCTAGCAAGCTGCCCTCGTCGCCCGGTTCCCAGGATCGTTCTGAAAGCCCTTTTTCAAACAAGAATATTTTTCAAAAAGGATCTCCTTCTTCTCCCAAAAGCAGCCGCAAGCGTTCTGATAAAGAGGTCGAAGGTATCACCAAATCAAGCCGGTTGACTAAGAAGAGAGCTGGTCCCGATATTAGTGATACCACTACTACTACCAGCTCATCATTCATTCAATTCAACGGTGACGATGTCTTAATGCAAGATACCCTAGTAGAATCAGATAGTTCGAAAAATGTGCCATTTTTCACTCCTCAAGTGCCACCACCAGAAATATCGCTAACCATGACCCCCGGATCTGTTCGTCATTTCACTTCGTTCCCTAATACCCCTGAAGATGACCAGTCGACGCCTACAAGAGTTGCACCTGCTACTGCTCCTCATAAGTCCGTGACTGACCACTCGTTCCCGAGAACAAGCACTTCTAATAAGCGCCTCAGTTTTATGCCAGACGTCAGTCAACTGCGAATGTCGCATGAGTTCTCCCAACAGTTACAACAGGAGCAGCTTAATAAAAGACAATCGCAGGTGAATTTCGCTCCTGAGCCGGTGTTTCAGCTGCCTCTTGATGAAGAGCTTGACGAGAAAGCCTTAGTTGACAGCATAGACGAGGTTGAGAAGCCAGCCGTGGAGTGCAAGCCTGATGATGAGCGGGAAATAAGCCTAGACAAGTCCGATAGCGACAAACTCCGGGAACTGGAAAAGGAACTGGATGCGGAGGAAGAACAGGTACGTAAAGCGACTAGAAAGCTTAACAAACCCAGCAGTCTAATTGGTGCGTTGTTTGCCTTTTTACGAGTTATTATCTTCCTGGCGGCGGTGTCTTATTCCGGCTGGTGGAGTTTAGAAAGATCGAGAATCGGCTATTGCGATGTCGGGTTTGCAACTGAACCGCTTAGCATCTCGATTCCGCCCTTGCTGCTTGAAAAAGCATCTCCCTATATCTCGGAGAACACGATTTCTGCCATCGAAGACGCTTTGAACGATGGAATCAGGTTCATTACTCCTTCGTGTGTCGAGTGTCCTGAACATGCTACCTGCTATCCCAAATTTAAAGCCGTTTGTGACGAGAACTTTGTTCTTGTTGAGAGTCTCATTTCTCTTGGTGGCCACCTGCCTTTCCCCCCTACTTGTGTTCCAGATATGGCGAAACGAAACAAGATTGCAGCATTGGCCAAGAGAGTAATTGAAATTCTCCGTCATCGAAATGCGTTGATTAAGTGCAGTCCGACGCCTGAAGCATCTTCTGAAGTATCCGAAGATCAACTGCGCGTCCAATTGCTCAAACAGACGCTTCCCAGTCTATCAGAAGAAGAGTTCAATGATCTATGGAAGCAGGCACTCAAAGATGTCGAAAACGAAAAGGATATTATTGTAAGGCAGGATTTAAAAATTACTAACAAGGAAACGCTTAAATGAGTGGTTTATTCACCATATACTTTTGCGTTCCTTTTTTCACTCGTTTGAGAGCCCTAAACTAACTAACTTTTTCTCTGTGCAGGTCCGAACAGTTCGTAAAACTTACAAAGGATACGCTCCGCCAGGCGAAACCGCTCCCAACATTCACCAAAAGACGAAGATATTTCAGTCGACATCTCTGGCCGAGCTCCCCTTCGGGTGTCGAGTCCGGCTCACCGTTCTCGACGCCTGTTACCGACATCGAAGCACTGTTTACAGCACTTTAGTTGCGATTATGGTTGCGATTGCTGTTTATATTGGTGCGTCGAGTCTGTTTGCGTACTATCGCAAGGTGAATAGTTACGTGGAGAAGACGAAATCGATTCTTGTCAAGCAGCAGAAACTTGCTGATTCCGACAAATCAGGCCACACGGTCCGATATGTGGCGGTTCCCCGTCTCCAGCAGGCTCTATTCAAGGGCGAAAAGGGCGGTAGAACCTGGAAAAGCATTGTCGCGAAAATGGAAGATACTAGTTGTATACGTACCCGGCAATTGGAGATCCATGGTGAGATCACCAAAGTTTGGGAATGGCTAGGCACTGATTTAGAAGATCCTACTGCCTCTACATAAAAGAATAATAATTAATAATATTAGTAATAAGAGCAGCAGCATGCGAGCTCCTGGGGATGCTTGCGGTCTGCCAGAGAGTCACATTCCTATGGAATGTTAGCCCTGTCATGATTATCTCTCTCTCGTTGGTAATATATTACATTTTTGCGTATGCTACGTACGAACTTTTTATGTACTTCATTTTTTGTCGGCGGCTTTAACCTCCAAGGCCGAGACGTGATCTTCCAGCTTGCGAATCGACTCTTGTAAACGAATGACATCGGTGAGAACAACCGAATTGGCGGCGCGGTATTCGTCGAACAGGTAGTAGTAAGAGCCAAAGCCAGTTAGACTAACTCCGAGTAAGAAACCAAAGAATCTGAATATATGTTAGAGATGGATCAGAGATGGATCAGCTCAGTCCAAATGCTTATAACTTACCCACCGCGGAATGCACCGACTTTGCGCTTAGGAGTAGGAGGAACAACTACTGCGGGCTCGGCCATGCGACTGGCACTGGTAGACAATTGGCGCCTACTGAGGGTCAGCAGACTTTTACGGGTTACTGATAAGAGAACCATTGTGTGTGACTTGTGACTTGTGACTTGTGGAGGTGTGGGTGTGTTTTAGGAACTGATTGTGATGAATGGTGAAGTAGGTTCTTTTGACAGATTTGAATGAGGTGGTGATTGGGTGGTGTAGGTCACCTGAGGAGGGTGCGGCTGGTATGGAGAGAGCGGACTAAGCAGGTGGAGGTGGAGGTGGAGTTGGAGGTGGAGTAGGAGAGAGTTGGAGCTGGAGCTGGAGCTAGAGCTGAAGCTAGAGCTAGAGCTGAAGCTGGACCTAGAGATGAAGCTGGACCTAGAGATGGAATTGCCTTTTGTGACCTCTGCTAGTAGAGACTTGGGGCCCCCTCTCGAGAGCACATTTCTGCAAACCCCGTTAATCCAATAGAGCAATAAATAAATTAATTATATAAATAATACAGACATTCTATCGACCGGACTACTAGGAATTCCGACGATACGATTTGGGGATTAAAAACGAAGGGCTAAGTTTTGCAGTCCATTTGAAGGTTTGACGAGCGAGATTAGACGTTGTCGAGGAAGTCCGTCTGGATTTTCTTGCGGTTATTGACGTATCCGCGAGATTAGACGACGACGAGTTGCTGCTGCTAGACCCGCTAATGGCAGCATCCGAGGACATCGAGGGGGACAGACGAAGACTAGAAGAAGAAAAAGTCGACACAGTCGGGGTATCATCAGCAGACCGTCGGCGGAGGATCATTTGCTGGGTCTTGCTGTCGAGAGATCTTTTCTGTTGTAAAGGATGCTGGTCTTCAGCGAATGTGATTGTTGGAGGAGCCAGCCCTGGAGGAGGTAGGTTAGGGGAAGGAGGGAGAATAGTAGCCGGTGGGATTGCTATGGTTGTAGGAGAAATAGGGGCTTCAGAAGGCGTAGGAGGTGTTGGAAGTGACTGTAGCTGTATATGCGGCGGGGGCATTTGGATTTGCATCAAACCCAAGTCTTCTGTAGGAGACGTAATAGGAGGAGTAAGGGGAGTAGTAAGGGGAGTAGCATTATTTGGCTTTGTGGAGACTGACTGGAAAGGCATAGCAAATGAAGACTGAAGAGAGCGCTTTTTAGAGGTAGAAGACTTGATTGCAGCGCTGATGAAGGTGTAATAAGCAAGACTTCCTGGCCCACCACCGTTAGTAGACGACCATGCTGCTGCTGCTGATGCTGTCGCAGTTGAGTCGTTCGCATCCGTTTCACTACCGGTACTGCTTCGTCTTCGCTTCTGAGAAAACTGAAATTGCTTCGTAGCTGGAGGCGACGCTGAGTACGTAGTCGATGTAGATACGGACGCCGAGATTGGAATCGGCGCAGACGATACAGGCGTCGTTAGCGAATCGGTTGGACTCATAGATGAAGTAATACTAATGGACCGGCGAACCATCGTCGAGTCAACGGCGTTCCTATCGGTCGCAGTCGTCGTAGTCATTCGTACTGGCGAGACAATAATTACAGGGACCGGGCTTCTCGCAATAAGATAGCTCGATATGGTCTTTTTGTATCGGACACGGGCAATGTGGGAAAACGATTTCTCACTTGTTCCAACTACAACGATAGACGGCTGATACAGAACCAGAGTCTTTAAAGCCATTTGCTTGACTTTGCCAATCCCAAGCTCGACTACAACGTTAATTTTCAAATCTCCTTCGATAAGGCTGAGAATCGAATCTAGAATGGTTTCGGCGCGTTTCTGGTACATGATCCGTTTGCTATGATCGGGTCCTGGCGGCGCCGGGTCGTTTCCTTCAGAGTGAAACATTTTCAGACACACGAGCTCGTCACCATCTTCGAGAAGGTTATTCACGGTCCATTTTAAAGACTGTAAAGAGTAATCTTTAGATGTTAGCGAGAAAAGAATTGTTCTTGAAGATATGGTATTTTTATAGTCGCTATGCCTTGACTGGACTACAAAAGACGACATGTCTTTATCTTTCATATAATCGCGCAGATTGGCGGATACCGACAAAGAGTTGGGCATAATACGAGGACAAGGTCCGGGCGGCCGACTGGCCATCATATCGACCATATTATTAGAGTACAAGCCGGAAATGCCTCCACCGTAGTCGACGGTAGCGTCATACGGGGGTGGAGATAAGTTTCGAAACAGGCCAGAGCCAGGTCCCGGTGGGCTTAATGATAAAGCCGAGTTACTATTATTTGCGCTAGAGTTGGACAGATACCCACCAATGCTTCCTACTGGTGCGTCGGTGCTACCAACAGGAGCAGGGACATCAGAAGTGATGGTATCGAAACTAACTCTTCGCCTGAACTTTGTCCCATTCTTCTTTATCGTGGCAGCACCAACAAGAGCAGCGTCATTAATGTCGTTTAGACCGCTGTCGTCGCTATTTGTTCGGTGCGGTTGCGGTCGTAGGCCAGGACTATCAGAAGAACTTGGCAAGCCATATCCCAAATATTTCGAAACGTTAGGTTCCACAAACGTCACTGACATCTACAGTGGTTGTTAGTTGTGTTCGGTGGTGGTGGTTGGAGCTAGTATTTTCGACATCCAGACCAAACGAGCTCCAAACGGCATCATCTCCTCCAACTCAAGCCCATAAGCCAACTTTGAGGTCCATAGAGGTTGGAAGGGCTTGGGCTGCGCCCAGCTGCCGGAGGTATGCGCGCCGGTCCCGAGTTCATACTTACAAGTACACAAATATCCAGACAGTAAGTTTGCACTAATTTTTTTTAAATGGCGAGAAAAAAAAAAGGTAGATCGATGGGTGGGCCGTATATATATATATATATATTTAGGCAGTTTTAGGAGCGCAGCAGTGTCTTAGATGGAAAAGATCATTTTTTTAAGGTAGTGCATTTGCATTCTGCGTACGGCAATATCTCCGCATGGCATGGTAGGGTCAAGTCATCACGCGGCAGATCAGTACATGCCCCCCACAACGAGAAAGGCACGATTGTGCGGTCGAAAGAGGCTAGGCGTAGAGTAGTGCGAGATTGTGCCCAGCAAGCGAGAAAGAGATAGGGGACAGGCTGCGAGATACGGCAGTAGAGGGAGATGGAGCAGACAAAGACTCTACGAGATAAGTAAGGGTGGGGGTGGGGGTGAGGGAGAAAGAAGAGAGAGAGAGAGAGAGGAGAGAGAAGAGGGAGAGAGGAGAGAGAAGAGAGGAGAGGAGAGGCTGACACGGAGAGGCTGACACGGAGGCAGGAGAGAGGAAAGGGAGAGTAAGAAACAGAGCCAGAAACAGAGCCAGAGGAGCATACGCAACCCGGTTACGTTTGTTCTGCTGTTGCTTCTCCCTCCGCACCTATGACTCTAGCAAAACCACCGGCTAAAATAATATCCTCTGCCCACTTTTTTTTCATCTACGCACTGACGCGCGCCATCCATCCTGCCAACTCTAACTGTAACCTAAAAAGAATCCAGCAATTAAACATTATCGGTACAGCATAACCGCAACCAAAAATACCAACTCTAGGGCGGTGAGAGCGAAGAAGCGGAGTGTTTAGCAGTTATTCACGAGGCGTTTTGTGTGGTGAGTCGACGTCTTTACATGTTTGTTTGTACGATAGATAAGAGGATCAGGTAGGCAGGTAGAAAGGTAAGCAGGTAAGCCGGCAAAGAGAGAAGCAGGCAAGCAGGCTCTCGCGACGACAAGTTCAGGCGGTTCTAATTCCACAGCTTTGTTTCAGATCTTAAGACACAACCCAACCATGTTCAGTTCAGGTGGGCCGGTAGTTTGGTTGGCTAGAACATCTGTGGGGGGCGGACTGAAAGGTCTAGGCAGGCAGGGCCGGCGCAGGGCAGGGCCATGGCAAGCAATAGTTAAACCATGGACCACAAACTAAACCTTCGCTACAAGGGTACCCAACTACCGACCTAAACCTTCGCTACAAGGGTAACTTAGATCTCCTCTACAGGAGATACCAGACCTTCTCTATAGGTGTAACCTAAACCTCCTCTAAAGGAGAAACCACGCCTTCTCTTCAAGTAACCTACTAACCACCCTTGGGGGTCACCCGCCTATTCCATGCCTAACTCTTAAGCTAGAACTGGCCCATATTTTCACTCCCTGCCCTGTCGCTCTGTTGAGAGCCACCTAAACAGCCGCACACCCCTTAAAAGCTAGGCCCAGCAAACCGGACAGACCAGGCTAGAACAGGGCAGGGCCACTAAACGGCCAACAAAGGACCTGCGCGCAGCTCCGCATAAAACCAGCCCATGTCGACGGCTGGATCGATGAATCGACGGTGCGCTCTCGTCTGCCTCCCTTCTCCCCCCCTGCCGGCCCTGGGCTGGCACTGCTATACTCCTCCCAGCAGCCAAATCCACCCCACCGTCCTGTCTGCACGGCCCTGGATCTATCTGCGCTAACGCACGGCTGTGTCAAACACTGTTCCCTTGGCGGTCCAAATCGGGCCGGCTTCGCACCCTCGCCTGCTATACGCTCTTGCGGGCAGTGGGCGGGCGGTGAGCCTCCGGCGGCTGGGCTCCGCCCAGACCGGGTTGCTCCGCTTCGCGGAGACTGTATCCACGGGTGCAAAGACCGGCCAGCGACCTCCGCGAAGCGGAGCAACCAGGTCTGGGCGGAGCCCAGCCGCCGGAGGCACACTCCTTCTACCGTTCGGCCGCATGCGGGAACGCTGCGAAGACGGTCCTTATCTCTGCGCAGCACGCGCTGATGGCCCTCCCCGACGACTGGCTTGGAGCACATCGATTCGGCTGCAACGATGACCAGCAAGGCTCGATCGGAGCTCAAAAACAAACGCACGCGCGCCTCGCATATCTTTCTTTTACGATCGCGCTATTAATCTCCCCACGCGGCTGATAATCGGCAGAACTGAGTAGGCGATATACGCCCATCTATACATTTGGCGCTGACCCGGGTCCAGACGTCGTAACCGAGGCTTTTAGAGCGACGAATCGGTTGATGTTTGTGGCAGATGAACGTCGACAACTATACATACTGCTATCTGGTAATAATCCACGCGGCTGCACGCGGCTCTGTTAAAAAAGAGAAAAGAGTGTTAAAATAATAGAGTGAGGTGGATCTAGGAGTTGGCTATAGTATAGGTAGCGCTTGCAATATAATAACGTATACAACTGCGAAAGTAGCCGCTCGCCTTCTAGATACCCAGAACAAAGAGTGGACCAGTAGTTTGAGTTACTGACTATATGTCCTTGACGTGGTTTCACAGGAATGTGGATAGTATTTGTGGCCGTCGAAAGGGCCAGAGGGAGCTTCTAGCCGTACGCTACTCGAACTCGATATGAGCTCCTGATTTTGGACAGACCCGCTGTGCGGGTTGTCGGAGATTTCTGGAACCTTTAGACCAGGCACCGTCGCCGTCCCGCTCGCCGCTCGCTGCTCGCTGCTCGCGGAGCGAGCACAACGGGTCTGGGCAGCGCCCAGCCGCCGGAGGCACAAACAAAAACACCAATAACAGTTCCACGGTGCAATCGCTCGAGATGGCGGTGTGGGGATGCCGCGCGCGCCAACAGTCTCAAACAGGCTAATTCAGGGGTAATGGCCGAGTGTGCGCTTGACCATCGAAAGATCTTTACGAATGATAAAGCCTGAGATGGATCTGCCTCTTCTGGTGCCGAGGGATACTTGGTCCATATATTGTGGGGAGTTGTACATAGCATTACAAGTTTTTGATTTTGGAAGCTGTTGTTAGCGGACCTACAATACAGAGCTTAAAGTCGATATAGATCTTCGCTGCCAGCCGTAAATGCTACCACAGATTATTGAAAGCGAAGCTTTCTATTAGATTCCATACGATCTACGTGAGGCATCATCCAAAATACCTTTCAAATTCCATGTGGTGAAAAAAACCGACAAAATCAAGGGCACGTGACTTCCTGGTATGAAGGCCAGGGACTCTTTCATCTGTCCCATTCTCATTGGTCAAATTCGACAATTATACAAGCCCAAATTTCCCACAATGTAGCCCAGGAGTACGACTTCAAAGGGGTACCATGCCCCCGTACTCAGTTCCCTATACGATTGGCTAACTCTTCCTAAAGGAGTTCTAGATCTCAGCCAAACAGAACATTCCCCTGGCTTAAGAAATTATTATTTGAGAAACCTTTTGACTTTGATCCTTTCAAGAGGTCATACACAGCTGTATCCCAAGATCGAGAATTAGATTACACATATAGAACTAATCAATTGTTATAGAATACAGTGCTGCACTTTCCCCACCGCAAACTTGCGGCCCCTAGTATTGTCCATCACATTGTCCTCATCTTATACACATTCAAGTAAATCATTATCATGATCTTATCTATTTTTCTATATATATATATATTGAATAAGAGGCTAATTTCTCAATATCTACATCAGCATACTATTTTTGTTGTTTCTACACGGCCAAACGTTCTTCATCCAGAACTAGGGTTGTCTCTGAGATGCCTCCTACTTTACAACCGTTCCTAAACGTTCTAACTCGTCTCTCATTCTCAACACTAATTACTGAAAATATCACAATGATTACACCACACCACCACAACGGATAGCTGCTTATTCATCTACACAGTTACCTACCTACCGCAGTTCAGGGGCCATAGCCCGTTACAGGCTATGACCCCTCAGCGGACGACGAGAGAGCCTTCTTTCGCCGCCTATTTAATTACATGATTTCTTAGGTAACGCATTTCAGAGTACTTCATCAATAGCATTAGACGGAAACTCCCAGCGGGCACCGAGAGAACCTTCTCTCGCTACCTATTTAATTACATGATTTCACAATTAACGCATTTCAGAGCGCATCATCAATAAGAATCGACGGAAACTCCCAGCGGGCACCGAAAGAACCTTCTCGCGATGCCTATTTAATCCCATAATATCTCAAGTAACGCATTTCAGAGCACTTCATCAATAAGAATCGACGGAAACTCCCAGCAGGCACCGAGAGAGCCTTCTCTCGCTACCTGTTTAATCCCATGTAGGAGCCACGTTTGTTTTACCAAAAGACCAAAATACCGATTTAGTTTGCCAATCTTGGCGCAGGGTATGAAGTGGTACCACCGTAGTTTTCCGCCAGATTTAGGTAGATGTAATGTTATCGGCAATGATGATGATACCTCTGGTAATTGAAGAATCATAATAAGAAACTGTGATAAAAAAAAATATAAAGTGAAAAGTAAGAAGAAGAGATGAGAAATGGGAATCATGGTAATATATAGATTAGTAAATTATGGTCATAAAAATTATGGTGACATTTGGTCACGAAAATTATGGGTGAAAACCAGTTTAAGGGAAGTGGACTCATATAGGTTTATCCGTTGCGCTCAAATTCAATGCTAGTAGTATCCTATACATATTTCCGTGCACTTGTCTGTTATATCCGATGATATCCAGAATAGGGATTATCAGGACACCATCAACAGTTCTATCCATATCGTAGAATCAAACAAAAGAGAATTGTTGCTCTTTTCTTGGACACAGTCATCAGATTAGTCGTCGTTCCTAACCCGCACAGGTTCGGAGCGTACGCATGGCATAAGATCTATCAGAGCAGTTCAATATGGGCGAAGTACCTCTCCCGTTTGTGGGAAAATTCATACCGTCAGGCGATGAGTTCGTGGCCTTTTTAGCTGGAAAGTTGGTGATTGACTGTTTTCAATTCGAAACATGTGACGAGTTGTTAGCATACGTTGTGAAGCGGTTAGCAGACTGGAATGACCCTCCGCCAGAGTACTTGGTTGCATTGAAAGATAGCAAGAGTCAACTTGGGAAGCAGATCCTAACCGACTGTGAAGAGCTGAGCGATTTAGGCTGTCATGATCTTAGCGATTTGTTGATTTCCGTTAACCAGGTTGGCAGAGATACGTTTTACACGCTAGTTATGAAGGAATTAGAGGTCCATCGAGTGCTAACTTGCGACGTAGCTTTGGGGATAAGGGACAAACTTCAAATTCTTTTTCCAGGAAGATTTAAATTCTATACCAACAACAAAATTAGTACACAAGATGGCCGTGGTATCATACCCGATGGATCGATTATTGATAAAAGGAGGCCACGAAGACTACGAATCCCAGTGTTGGTAGTTGAGGTTGCCAACTCCGACAAGCTGGAGGATCTTGAACATAAGCTAGAAAAATGGTTTGAAGTTGGTGATAACGTTAGTGGCCGTGTAAATGTTGGTGTTGGTGTTGATTTGATTTATGAAGAACGCGATGATCGTGTACAACGTCCGCTAGAGTCGACGAGTCTATTGTATAAGCGGTTGAAAGAAATAAGTTTTAGGGTCTACATAACAAACCGCCAAAGAGTTATGTTTTTATATGAGGAATGTAAAGTTGGTTTCGGAGCCCGTGGTCAGTTTTCGTTCGCAAGATGTGAAGATGGTACGATTCGAAGATCATTGCAAGTCCCTGAACACCGTTTATTCGGTCAAGAAGCAAGTCATTTTGTAATACTTGACGAAGTGCAAATACAAGAAATGTCTGAGCTAGTTTATGAGGCTCATGAGTACGAAGTTTCCGACAATGACAGGAGTCGTAATTTTAGGCATGATTTTAGGCCTATTACAAATGGTAACTAGTGGTAGCTATAAATGTAACTTTGCTATAAATTGCACCGGTGAATACAGCAGAAACGGTCCTGCATAACGATGCATTAGCGAATTGCTAGTGTTGATTAATTACTAGTCACAGTGAACTGCATATGCGGTGCATAAAACAGTACGTACCTGTGAGAAAAGATAAGATAAGGGTTGGGACGAGCGTGCAGATACTGGCTCGTCACGATGCGCGTCACGACAACGCGTGGATTGGCAAAGCCCCAGTTCGTGTTAATTACTTTAAAAGTTTCTGGTATGTACAGATGGAACGTCCGGCAAAAAAGTCAGAACCAAGCTGGGAAGGCTGTCGCTACAAGGGTGAGGTTCAAAGGTTGGACAGTGCGAGGATCGGGGGCGGCACCGTTAAAATACCGTGAGTACCAAGCTTATTGTCGGAGCTGTGCAATTGCTGCTCGTTCTCGAACTGTTTTTTGTTAGCGATTATTCATTTAAATGGACACCAGCCGCGTGTACCCAGGTAAGAGTGAAATATGGCCGTACGTTTGGCGAGGTATACTATGGGTTCTTGTGATAAGATAAGGTAAGAACCACAACGTCACCCGATGCCGGAACGCTAACAGCGCGCCAAACTGGCGGATATGATTAAGTCCCTACTCCTACGTCGACCCGCACCGAAACGCTCGCGGAGCGAGCACAACGGGTCCGGGCAGAGCCCGGCCGCCGGAGGCATAACCAGTTCCCGCTGCTGCGCACGGCTGGCCAGGGCTGGCCAGGTTCACGTGATATGACTCGATGAGGCTGCCGGTGCGATTCGGGTGATCTGTATCTCCGGACGATGTACGATCAGGCAAGCATGCATAATCAGATGAACCTGTTTGTCGGGTGGCAATAGCGAGAGATCTTGACAGTTTATTTTATGTTCCAAGCTGCTGTTGGACGCGATCCAGGCACTGTAGCATACGACGTTAGCGTGTATAAGGAACGGAAAGGAAGGAAAGGAAAGGAAAGTGGAGCGGAGTTTAGGAAGAACGCTTCCTTACTCAGGTATTACGCAGCACGACTCATGGGCGCATAAAACAAACAACCGATATCTAACCGGTGCGACGGCGCTGGTGACGGAATCCGGTTACTAAATGCGATCCGTTGAAACAGGTTTTTTTCTCGACGATCAAGCAGAACCACGCATGTCTGAGCAAGGCTTACAGTGCTGAGGGGATGCTGATCTAGATGCCGGCATTGTGAGCGGCTCAAGAAATCATTTATCGCCGTAAAAGCACACGCCCGGAATCGGATGGCTAATAGTGTCCCGGCAGCCGCCCACCAGCCCTAGATCCATTCGACCCCCATTTCTAGCCCCCACCGCTTGCCACAAAGCACAGGCCCACTCGCACCGTCAACCTTCAGCCAGCCGGTCGACCTCTGTAGGCGTTCGTTCGTTATAGGAGTTAACAATGTCAGCCGGAGTTTGCATTTTTCTCATTTCGGCACTGACAAACGTTCCGGGCGCGATACAATGATACCAGGTATATAAGGAACTGGAAATGCATGTTCGTTTGGAATTTTCACGACTGTGAGAATCGAAGGTTCTTTATATACTCAATAGACAGAACGTGAGTAGTGACTGAGAAATCATTGACAGTAGTAGGCTTGAGGGAACGGATTTGTAACCACCGCGCTCACAGAACTTTATACTGACTATATTTGACATTCAGACTCGCTATCAAGACAGTCCAGTTGGTTATTGTGAATTGAGTGAACAGTTAATTCTGGTGGATTTCATACTACAGAAAGTGTATTATTATTATTTACTGGTTCAGAGACCGTCGATTGGTTTACTCAGCATCTGATAACGACGAACGCACTGTTCAAATTACGGACCGGTTCTGTATTTTGATTTTTCCCCTTCGATCTGTGTTGCGATTGATTCTCTCCTTGAGGTACGTAAAATATGTTCAACAGATCGGATATAAGACTGGTCGTCCTGTCTAATCTGCCTAGTGCATGTGGCTTTTCGGTCCTGGCTCACAGATGAACAAGCCGCGTATGCAGGGACTGCTGCTCCTTCTGCTCCTTCTGCTCCTGTCCCTGGGGTCCACTATACTCCGTGAAGCAGATCAACCAGGTCTGGGCGGATCCCAGCCTGATCCCAGCCTACCTGACTACGGGAGAAACCAACCACCGTCCTGTCGTTACTAACATTTCTCGCAGATGTCGGGCCCTAACGACTACTCTGAAAAAAACCCCATCTCCTATGAAGGGGAGAACGATCATATCCATGAATTGGCCAGGCAATTGACCGAGCAGTCACACACCAAGCAGGATGTTCTTGATCTGGTCAGAACGTATAGTAGAAAAGCCGGCTCGGAAGACAGTCATGGCTATCCTAATGGTCCTATTAATCCATTCCACAATGATATCAGTGATTCGGAACTCGATCCAAGTTCTGAAACCTTCAATTCTGCTGCTTGGGCTAGAAATATGTACCAGATTTACCAAGCGGACCCTGACAGGTACAAGCAGCGTGAATTGGGCTTCGCCTATAAGGATCTCCACGCCTATGGATATGGCACCGACGCGGATTTCCAGCCTACTGTGTATAACACGTTTTTGAAGATGGGCACCTGGGCTTATAACGCCTCTACCGGGTTCAAGAACCGCATTCATGTGGATATTCTTCAGTCAATGGATGGCTTAGTGCTTCCTAGTGAAATGGTCGTCGTTCTGGGCCGTCCCGGTGCTGGTTGTTCTACTTTACTAAAAACAATAGCCCAACAAACGTATGGGTTCCATATCGATGATGCTTCTACTGTCAACTATCATGGTATCACACCTAATGATATTAAAACTCATTTCAGAGGAGACGTCATCTACTCTGCTGAATCAGAGACCCATTTCCCGCATTTGACCGTCGGTCAGACGCTTCTCTTTTCCGCCAAAATGAGAACCCCTCATAATCGAATTCCTGGCGTCTCTAGAGAACAACACGCTACTCATATGAGAGATATGGTAATGGCCACTTTCGGGTTGTCCCATACCATGGACACCAAAGTGGGCAGTGACCTTGTTCGTGGAGTTTCTGGCGGTGAAAGAAAACGTGTTTCCATCGCCGAAGTGGCCCTCAGTGGTGCTCCTTTACAATGTTGGGACAATTCCACTCGTGGTCTTGATTCCGCCACGGCTTTGGAGTTCATTCGATCTTTGAAGACAAGCGCAACCATTTTCAAAAACACCTCGCTTGTTGCTGTTTACCAGAGTTCCGAAGAAATGTACAACTTATTTGACAAGGTGGTTCTTCTTTATGAAGGTCATCAAATCTTTTTCGGTAAACGAGATCTTGCTAGACAATTCTTTTATGACATGGGTTTCGATAGCAAACCTCGTCAACCAACCCCCGATTTCTTGACCTCGTTGACATCTCCTTCAGAAAGAATTGTACGCGCTGGATACGAAAACAGAGTCCCTCGTTCCCCGGCAGAGTTCGAGGCTCGTTGGAAAGCTTCTAGTATCTATGCCAAGCTCAGAGAAGACATCAATGCTTATCTGGGCGATTATCCCGAGCATGGAGACAATTTTAATAACTTTAAAGCTTCTCATAATGCCAGACAAGCCAAACGTCTCCCTCACCGTTCTCCCTATACCGTCAGTTTCGGCGATCAGATCAAGTATCTCATTGGCAGAGGGTATCAACGAATCATGGGTGACTACTCCATGCAATTTACTACTATTTTCGGTAACTGTTCCATGGGGTTGGTTATGTCGTCCATGTTTTATAATCTGCCGTCCGATACGTCTTCCTTTTATAGACGGTCTGCACTCATCTTTTTTGCTGTTTTGTTCAATGCATTCGCATCCTTCTTAGAAATCTTTTCCCTTTATGAAGCAAGACCCATTGTGGAGAAGCACAAGCAGTTTGCATTGTACCATCCAACTGCTGATGCTTTGGCGTCCATTCTTACCGAGTTCCCCTCCAAAGTATTGGTTGCTCTCGCATTCAATCTCGTGCTGTATTTCTTGTCCAATCTGAGAAGAACCCCCGGTCATTTCTTTACTTTCTTGATTGTCGGGTTTTCTACCACCATTTCCATGTCTCATTTATTCCGAACCGTCGGTTCTTTGACTACTTCTCTTCAGGAAGCGATGATTCCTGCTACTATCCTACTCATGGCGCTCGTGATTTACACGGGGTTCGTTATTCCTATTAATTATATGCATGGTTGGGCCAAATGGCTGAATTATATCAACCCTGTAGGCTATGGATTCGAAGCGTTGATGGCCAATGAGTTCTCTAACAAAAACTATACCTGTGATGTGTTTGTTCCTTCGGGTCCTAGTTACAGTAATCTTCAGCCCGATGGATTTGTTTGTGCAGGTGCTGGCTCGGTTGTTGGTCAAATGTACATCAACGGAGATGCCTACATTGAGACGTCGTTTAATTACTTCCACAGCCACTTGTGGCGAAACTTTGGTATTGTTATTGCGTTTTCCATTTTCTTCTTGTTCACATATCTTTTCGGTATTTGGATCAATCCTGGAATGCGTTCAAAGGGTGAATTGTTGGTGTTTCAAAGATCAACCTTGAATGCTCTTAAGAAAGAACGTAAGCTCCGGGTGGCTGGTGCCATGGATGTAGAAGCTTCCAAGTCGACCATGGCCAAAGATTCTTTCATGAATGACAAAGAAACTTCTTCCTCCAACAATAGTGCTATTCATCATGCTGTCGAGACCAGTAACGATATCTTCTATTGGAAGGATGTGTGTTATGATATCAAGATTAAAGGAAAAGAACGCCGTATTCTAGACCATGTCGATGGATGGGTTAAGCCTGGTACTTTGACTGCTTTGATGGGTGCTTCTGGCGCTGGTAAAACCACTCTTCTTGATACCCTTGCTAATCGTGTGACCATGGGAGTTGTCACTGGTGAAATGTTCGTCAATGGTAATCCTCGCGACGAATCATTCCAAAGATCCACTGGTTATGCCCAACAACAGGATTTACATCTGGAGACTGCAACTGTTAGAGAAGCTCTTGAATTCAGTGCTCTTTTGCGTCAACCGAAAGGCCTTTCCCGACAAGAGAAGCTTGCTTATGTTGATGTTGTTCTGAAAATCCTTGAAATGGAGTCGTATGCCGAGGCGGTTGTTGGTGTTCCCGGTGAAGGTCTCAATGTCGAGCAACGTAAGCGTCTTACCATCGGTGTCGAGTTAGCTGCTAAACCAAAGCTTTTGTTATTTTTGGACGAGCCTACTTCTGGTCTTGATTCTCAAACTGCATGGTCTGTTTGTCAATTGATGAAGAAGCTGTCAAATGCTGGCCAAGCTATTCTTTGTACAATCCACCAGCCCTCGGCCATGTTGTTACAAGAGTTTGACCGTCTTTTGTTCCTTGCAAAAGGTGGTAAGACCGTCTACTTTGGAGATATTGGTGAGAATTCAAAGACTTTGACTAATTACTTTGAAAAACACGGTGCTGAGCCTTGTTCCCCTGATGCCAATCCTGCAGAATGGATGTTACATGTTATTGGTGCTGCCCCCGGTTCCGTTTCCAACGCTGACTACGCAGAGATCTGGAACCAGTCGGCCGAACGGTCTGCTATTCGCGCCGAGATTGACACTATGAAGTCTGAGTTTGGTGTACAAGAGAATGCTATGTTTGTGCCTTCCACTGCCCACACTGGTGAATTCGCGGCCGATATGTGGTTACAGTATAGAGTGGTCACTAGAAGAGTTCTAGAACAATATTGGAGATCCCCTTCATATATCTGGTCTAAACTGGGACTGGCAATATTTAGTGCTTTGTTTAATGGATTCTCGTTTTTCAAGTCCGGTAATACTCTCCAAGGTATGCAGAACCTCATGTTTTCAGTTTTCATGTTCTTGATGATTTTCAATAGTGGTGTTCAACAAATGATTCCATTCTGGATCAGACAGAGAGATTTGTATGAGGCCAGAGAAAGACCTGCTAAGATTTTCGGTTGGAAGGCATTTGTTGCTGCTCAAGTCACTGCGGAGATCCCTTGGCAGATTATTGCTGGTAGTATCTCATTTTTCTGTTGGTACTATCCAATTGGATTCTACAAAAATGCTGCCTATTCTGACGCTGTTCACTCTAGAGGAGCAAGCATGTATTTGTATGTGATTTCTTTCTTCATCTATGTCAGTACTATGGGCCAAATGTGTGTAGCTGGTGTTGACCTTGGTGAGACTGCTGCTAATGTTGCATCTTTGTTATTTACCTTGTGTCTTATCTTCTCTGGTGTTTTGTCTCCTAAATCATCTCTTAACTTTTGGATCTATCAGTACTATGTCAATCCTTTGCAATACCTGATTTCGGGTATGCTGTCTATTGGTATTGGTAAATCTCCTGTCAAGTGTGCCGATGTAGAATTCGTCATTGTAAATGCTCCTAGTGGTGAAACTTGCGGCAGTTATCTGTCTGAATTTGTCGGCCTTGCTGGTGGATATGTGAACAATCCTGACGCAACTACTGGCTGCCAATTCTGTTCAATTGCTAACACAGATTCTTTCTTGGCGATCTCCAATATTGAGTTTGGTCAAAGATGGCGTAATTACGGCATTTTCTTTGCATTTATTGCCTTCAACGTTATAATGACCTTTTTCTTCTATTGGCTAGCTCGTGTTCCTAAGAGAAAGGATAGAGTTAAGAAGCAATAGACAAGAACTAAAAATATAAATAGTGATCTAATAATATGAATAATAGACAAAGTAGATTTAATAAATTAATAATATGATACTTCACGGAAAAGATTTGAATGGGAGCTAGTATTGGTTTATGCTGGAGTATGAGAAGTGAATTACTTGGACGGTTACTGGCAGGTATCAGGAGTATTTGGGGGTCATGAGTTACACACTAGTAACTGACCATACAAACTCAAAGTTTCGGTTTCCGATGGTAAAGCTAAGTGAACGCAAGGTTGCAGATAGTTAGTCTAGATATGTTCGGATAGCCATTTTGAATACAGCGAAGCTATATTTCACAGTTTGGCTATAAACTTTACAGTTTACAACGTCTACACCTCTTACATGACAGATTCCCGGCAACCTTTCTACTCAATTGCCATTACAGAACCGTAACGGCATAATCTAATTAGATCTCCGAAAAATATAATCCTCTGCTCGTGCCGAGTCCTCCCTATCTATGCCACTGATACCGGATATCCGACCTGAAACCTAGATTAGTTCATTTGAAACTAACGTAGTCAGAGTTCCCGAAAAGGATATCAATCATTTAAACCCCCTCTATGACACATTACCAATCGTGCACCTCGCTCATAGCATATGACAACCGTTTATTTCATAGTGTACCAATGAACCGCCAATTT
The DNA here is from genome assembly GCA_030579895.1 of Sugiyamaella grinbergsii. NCBI lineage: Eukaryota > Fungi > Ascomycota > Dipodascomycetes > Dipodascales > Trichomonascaceae > Sugiyamaella > Sugiyamaella grinbergsii. Next base: position 43,386 of record JAKTRT010000048.1, on the reverse strand, counting down.
CCCCTGGCTAACGGGTCTCCAATTACCATCACCATCTTCGCTCATTATCTAACTGATACGACGGTGGGTATGCAGAATGTCGCTTATCAAGGAATAAGGACTGCAGACGGTTTTGCATGATAAGGCAATATGAACATCAATGCCTAAATTGGCAACCAACCTACTCATTATCTGATGGTGATACCAGACGTATTCTCGGCTAGCAATATCGGGTAGCAGTTGATGTTTCTTTTCCTTTCACTAATATAGCGAATAACTGATCAATCATCGGGATTTTTTTTTAAGCGCTGGATTTTCTCTCCTCCGTGATCATTAATAACGTTTTCTCATATAAACACAGTCTTTTCCTACAAAAATAGGTTGTAGAAATCACTTCACATTATGACAGTATCAGATCTTTCTCATGAAAAGCTTATTGACGAGGCTCGTAAAAGGCGAGATGGTCAGTTACCTGATAATTACAGACTGTTGAAAGAGCAGCTCCCCAATTCCTCGGTGAAAAATGTTACAAACTTCTTTCAAGAATCCGGTCTGTTGAGTAAGAATGAGATTTCTATTACTCAAAGCTGCGTCGAAGCCATTTTAAAAAACATTCTGGATCATAAGTGGACTTCAGTCGAGGTCACTGAAGCGTTCTGTAAACGAGCTGCCTACTGTCATCAATTGACAAACTGTTTGACTGAAATGTTTTTTGATCGAGCATTGGAGAGAGCCAAGTTCTTGGATGGCTATTATCAGGAAAATGGCAAGTTATTTGGACCACTCCATGGACTTCCCGTATCTATTAAAGACCATCATCAGATTAAAGGTACCACTGTTACTATTGGATTTACTGCGTGGTCTACAACTGTATCTTCGGAAGATTCTGCCATTATCACTATGCTATATGATTTGGGCGCAGTTCTTTATTGTAAGACAACTGTTCCAGTTGCGATGATGATGCCAGATACTGAATCACATTTGTTTGGCAGAACTCTTAATCCAAACAATCTCGACCATTCCCCAGGTGGTAGTAGTGGTGGAGAGGGTGCCCTTTTGGCTTGTTTTGGGTCCCCTGTTGGACTTGGCAGTGATATTGGTGGAAGTATCCGCTTACCTGCTCACTCCAATGGTATTTTTGGCTTGAAGCCTACTGCTTCGAGATTTCCCATTGCTGGCAACAAATCTGGATTACGTGGTCAGCATACTGTTAAGTCGGTTGTGGGACCATTGAGTCGTTCTCTTGACTCATTGGAGTATTTCACAAAGATCATTTTTAACTCGCAACCAGACAATTATGATCCTATGTGTAATCCTATTCCTTGGAGAGAACCAGAACTATCCGCTAAGCTTGTCTTTGGTGTGATTCGCACTGATAACTATGTTGAACCCACGCCCGCAGTAACGAGAGCAATGGAAAAGACTATTGCTGCTCTCGAAAAACAGGGCCATGAGATTATTGAATGGGAGCCATACAAGCATGACAATCTTGATGGTATCTTAGATAAGGCATTTGTAGCAGATGGTGGTAAATTTGTTAGTACTAGCCGTGAAGGAGAACCACTATTTCCCTATATGGAGCCATATGGAAGGGTTAAAGAGTCTGGATGTAGTGAACTTTGGGAACTTAGTCATGAGAAGTCAGAAATTGAAGTAGAATACTTCAAGAGATGGCAGGAGTCTGGAAAGCTTTCCAAATCTGGAAGACGGATGGACGGTATTATTCTCCCTGCCAGCCCAGTCTCGTCTCATCCTCCACATCATTACACTTATGTTGGTTACACTAGTGTTTTCAATGCATTAGATTATCCTTCAGTGGTGTATCCTGTTTTGAAATCTGACTCTTCTTTGGATGGCAAACCATCCCATCAGCCACTCTCCGAAAAAGACAAAAAGGTATGGGATGCTTATGACTCCGAGGTTTATGACCAAGGATGCGTCGGCCTACAAATTGTATGCAGAAGACATGAAGACGAGAAGGCTATTGCTTTAGCCAGAGTTATAAGTAATGCTTTACAAATGTAGCGTAATAAATAATATATTTTTAATTATGAGTACCTTCGTTAATTTGTTGGCAAGATAGAAAGAAGAGATTTTTAGATAAATTTAGGAGGCTGATATCTACGTGAGATATAATTACTTAAAAGCAAAGATTCCAGCGCCTACGTTCTAGTTTCCTCTACATCATCACATTATAACAACACAATTTATTGAAAAATTACCTAATATTAATGAGCTACATGTATGATTTGTGTTTCAGCGGCCTTAAAATAAATGTTGGCACCCTTCTTACGGAGAGCCTTACCACCAAAGATCATAATCAAAAATGTCAATCCAGTAACCAAACCAAGGACAGCAGCGACGATAAAAGTATTCTGGAGTCCAGAATGTGCAATCCACGGAGTGATAGCGTAGTTAATTCCAAATGACAGGGTATTACGGCACAGGATGACAGATACCAAAGCCTCTCCCGAAATGTCCTTATAACAATCAATAAGATACGAAAGGGAGAAGGAGCCAGCCAGGACATTACAAATAGAAACAAATGCGGCCCCAAATAGCAAACCAATCCAATGGATCTCGTGGTAAGCACCGATACCCCATAAAATCAAACCTGATGGTAGCAAGATGTTGTATAAAGTCAAACCCCATAATCTCTGCTCGGGCTCTCTAATACCATTATTCTTTCTTGCCAAGTTAATTGCAAAATGATTGACAATTGACCAGCAATATAAACCACCAATAATGGCACCAATTAGAGGTGCTAGGTATGAGAGACCAACACCATCACTTGAGAAGTTGTACGGAGGGGCAGACAGGATAGCAGAAGACGTAGCATTAAAGACGTTATACCACACGAGACCAAATCCATAGTTGACACCAGCCCAGGCAACGATTGGAAAGGCAAAGAAAAAATAGACTGGTCTCCAGACCATGTCAAAGAAACCTCTTGGGGTAACTAACTTATTGACCTTCCATAACTTCATCTTTTGCCAGAAAGTCAAACTATTAGTGTAATCAAAGGTTCTAACCGACTTTACAGTTAACATTCCTTGGTGTTGTTTTTCCTGACTATCAGAGATGTCGGCTTCTTTGGTGGTTCTATTGTACATAGAATCTTCATAAAAAAAGAGCGCCAAGACAAAATTCAGAGCCAAAATTAGAGCACACCAATGTTGAACCCATTGCCATCCAATAGATTCATTCATGTAGCCAGCAATCAGAGGAGCCAAATAATTGGAACTCGCCAGAATAAGCATATAAATTCCCATCCATGCTGACCGTTCATGACTGTAGAAGATCTCGGCAATACATTGCTCGGGAAGCACCTCGACAGGAGCTACAAAAGCTCCCAGCAAACATCTACAAGCAGCCCAAGCACCATAGGAATTAATATGAGCAGCCCATTCAGACATAGCCAAGCAGCCAAGAATACTAGCTAGATACACTGGTCTTCGACCGAATGTCAGAGCCAAAGGCTGCCAGATAAGATTGGTCCATCCTGCTAACAGGAAAAGATAACCAGTACCATTATTGAGCTGGGCAATAGTAATTCCCGTAGCTTCTGAGATAGGTACTAGAATAGAGTAGGTACTCGTACCCGCAATACCGGTACTAAATGTATAGAATAGGACCAATGACACATTTAGTAATCTCCGATATTTACTCCAGTTAAGTGGGTCATCTGGGTCGTCAGACGGCTGTGGGTATAGAATAAGGTCTTCGGACGAGGACTTATTATCCACCAAATACAAAGTACCAGGGACTGTATCCCATGTGGCCGGTTGATGAACACCCTCTTCAACTGAATGTTCAGTAGTAAGGGAATAAGGCTTTGACATATTAGTAATAGAAAGGAATATATCAGATATGTCATAAATAAATATCTTGGTTCATATCAGTTGTATTTATATTAAGGGAATCATCTAATCGTGAAGCGGGCCAGAAAAAACAAAATATTTCGAATTCGGCTGGATTTGGCGGGTGAGATGTCTAATGTCAATCTTGATCCAGCTTGAGCTTATCTTGCCTGTCATCCCTATTGATTTTTCACATTAGCCGCGTTTGATCGTAAGCAGGTCGGTGGGCATATTTTTGTTATCCATTGACGGGTAAACCTGGGCCACGATAGCAACTAAACAAACATGGAATCTAAGAGGAGAAACACGATTAGAAATGGCTCAGAGTAGATTGCATTCACTAATAGAATGTCATAATAATAGGATTCTTATCGGAGAGTTAAACTTTTGAGTTGCTTGATTTGTGCTTAAAAGGGAAACCGATCATATTCTGCACTGCGAGCGTTATGTCCTCTGGGGCATCGCCGCCATCAAACAGGATTGGGGGATGGCACAGGGACAGTTATCACTAATTAGTAAAAGGGCCACAGGGACACTTTAGTCAAAGGCGGTCTTGTCTAGGTCAATAATTATTTGGGTTTTTGGTGGTTACTTCGGGTCTTATCTATTATAACCCCCGGGGATGGCCGCCGGAGTTACTTTTCCGGGCCTCGCATAGTTGCATATTTCAAGACAGTGGAGATTTCAACCGCGCCAAAAAATAAAACCAGACAATGCCCGACCGTTCGTACCCCACAAGCTTCACCGCTTTTCAGTTTATGGATAAGTTAGATGAGCTTCCTAGATAGGAAGGGAATCACAGCTTCTGATAAGGACGGAGATGCTTGATATGAAGGTAAGATATGAAAGGAGGAGAACTGAGAATGAACAGGAGGTGAAGCGAAAGACAAAGCGGAGGGGTGAAAGGAAACAGAGATAACAGTAACACGATAAGGCATACATCATAATAGACTAGTCCTCTAGATAACTCGGCTCTTACAAAGCCAATTGCTTCTCCTCTTCTCTATCTAGTAACCATTCAAGCCCGGTCGGCAGTCCGCTTGGAAGATAAGAAAGACTATAATAATGATGCCGGACTTGAGTCTAAGTTGCAATAATACCCGCTGTTTTGTCAAGTCAAAAAAATACAGTAAGCGTGCGTTCCACCGCTGATACGACTGCACGGGCTACATGGACAACTGTAGCAGATGAGAAATATACAACAGAGCCTAACTCCTATTCATTGTCAATTTTACATCACCATTATAACGTAGACATCTTTCTCTATCGATAAGGCTGTAGTATTGTAACTGTTCCCATTGACACTTGAAAAAGTAACAGAGTTAAACATACGAGTGAAAATGTCTCTCGAGATACCCGTTGCCAAGATCTGAAACCCTTACCACTATCTTATCGGACAGGTCAAGCCCCTGTTTAACCGTTTTGAGAAAAGTTAATACATCACCTTCCGACCCTACGTTTTATCAGCGTCAAAAACGCGTGCTAATGGCGCTGAAACACTCGGCAGACGTATCAGTTCCCAGTTATCTTTTCAAACATTCGACGATGAAACACATTCGGAAAATACGTGCCTTACCCGTTGACTGGTTATTTAGCGTAGAATGTAATATGGCCCATTTTTTGTATGATAATAATCCATGTATTACTCATGTACTTTTGAAAGCTACAATTGATAGATATACCTTGTATGTAAGAAATTGTGGTTTGAAGGTTTTTTCTTTTCCTTTCCTCATCCTCATCCTCATCCTCATCATCATCATCATACCATAATGGGCCGACGAATGACACCCGCTGAGCGAGATCGCGTAACAGAGTTTTTTCTTAAACTGGAAAACGACCCTTTGGGGTTCTTTGAACGCTATCATACGATAATACCCTTTGGACGACCTTTCGACGAATGCTATGCTGCCTATTTATCGGCTGTCATGGGCCGGTTCACTCCTAATCACTACGAATTTGCCGAAGCAATGTGTATGGGGCTCGGACTGCCTCCTTTACAGCCAATGGTGGTTGTCGAATGGAGCTCTGTAAACGGCACCGAAGCACAAAGATATCAGCATCTGCTTAGAATGCTGAGGGCTTTTGTTGATGTCAATTCACTTTAAATCTAAACTAATACATAGCCAATAAACCGTATATATATATTCTTATTTACCTAATGTACTAGAGGCTAATATTTTCACCATTTACTCTATCAGTTGGTCACTAACTTTTCTTCCATACTCAACATCCTCATATCACCAGCATGTGGCCCTGCCGCGTCTCATCGCAAAAAGGGTCCACTCCCATGCAGGGTCAGACAGGACGATCAAACGCGGCTTCTGTAGCGACCGACGCTCTCTTTTGTTACCCTACCTCTCATGTGCACCAATGAAAAGTTCAATATTTGAATATATTTCTCCACTGCTAGTTTTGGCAGCGTTAGACAGGTATCGTGTATTGGTCGAGGAGTTACATCAATTGAATCAACGATTGAGGTATATATCAACAAATACGCCAACAACTCGAGCCGGTTCATGGTAAAAAGCACTAAACAATCGCATACTCATTAATTTCTTTCTACGGCCCCTTATAGCATACTCTGAAAATGTCAACCACAAGAGAACCTACCAGCGATTACGCTGCGTTTGTTGACACTACTCCGATGCCATCGAATATTCCCGATGTCCCTGAAATTGGTGCTACTTCGGCGCCATTGAAGTCTGCCTCTTTCTTCATCGGCGCCAGATGCTTGCCATATAATGACGACTATGTTATGTGCAAACAGGAAAGCAACGGTCGTGGAGAGCTTGACTGTTTGAAAGAGGGCCGACGAGTGACCAGATGCGCTATTTCAGTGCTCGACGATATTAACAAGCATTGTCTTGAAGAATTCAGACTGCATTGGCAATGCTTAGAGCAAAACAACCAACAATTCTGGGGATGTCGTCCTGCCGAGCGTCTATTAAATAAGTGTGTTTTCGACAAACTACAATTAGAGAAGAAGATTCCTCAAGTTTCAACCGACAAGCAAATCCATTTAAAGAAGAACCAACTTTTGAAGCCAAATACTGAAGATTACGTCTCAGTAGCTGCTGCCAAAAAAGGTGGAGTGTTGTAGAAATTCATTTATTTAAAAAAGCATAATTAGAACCTAAAAAACTATACTTTTGTCCTGTCTGCCTCCGGCGGCTGGGCTCTGCCGAGACCCGTAGCTTGCTTCGCTCGTTTGGCGTGAGATCAGGCGTGCTACGGAACCGAGCGAAGCGAGCTACGGGTCTGGGCAGAGCCCAGCCGCCGGAGGCAGACATGCGAAGAGGGGGGAATACTACTATTGGCGTCTGCGAGAGTTTAAGTAGTCGTTGATCTTATCAGCAACAGCAGACTGGTCAAATCGAAGCGCGATTTTGCCAGCTGCCTCTAGGGCTTGATCTTTGTGGATTAGATAGCTCAATGCAAGAGCTTTGGATGGTTTGGAGTCCGCACAGCTCGCTTGGATCAGTCGAAGTAGAACCTTATCAACCTCGAGTTCTTGCGAGGAGACTGAAGATGTTGGCTCAAGACCATCGTCAGACGCTGATTGTGCAACCGACAGCTCTAAAATGAGCCTCTTGGTAAGGAACTCCTGTTCATAATCGGTTGTTGGTGGGTCCACTGGAACACATATGTCAAACTCAGTTGATACCGGAAGTGGTAGTAGAGGATATGGTTCACCTCCCTTGAGAATGGTACAAATAAATTTGTTGTCAATAAGCCCTATTGGCCAGTAAGTCTCGTTCCTACCTTGTGCAGCCGCAATGGCCTTGGAATCTATTATCGGAACCCATCGCGTTTGAAGAGGATCTCTCCAGTTTTTCAAAACTAAAAGTATCCCTTTGGAATCGAAGATACAAGGGTCGCCAAGATTCGTGAAGAAGCTCGCCATCAGTTTGTTATCAGTGCCAATATCAACGTCATCGTTTTTCTGAAAAGTTACATTGGTCTTAACATTTTCAATTGAGTACGACAACGAGCCATTTGGGCTTGATCGAACAATGAAGAGAAAGTTTCTCCATGAAGAGGAGGTAACCACTGGGTCTCTGGACTGTCTGTACACTGATAACGGACTGCCATAAATATTGAATGTTCTTACGTAACCATTTTTAGTACAAAAAGTTACTATATTTTTTGACAAGGAAATCGATGTAAATGAATCTCCCTCCGATATGGTATATTCCCAATTATTTGTAAATCCATCATGAAATCGAAGTAATGCTTTGCGACTCGTTGTACTAGCAAACAAACAGGCATCTTCACTTAAATAAGCCAGATCATATTCGATATAATCGCTGAAGTGATAATCCTTGTGAACTCCCCGGTCGAAAAAGGTTACTGTGATTGTATTATGAGCTTCTTGCGAGACAGACCAGATATATCCAATTGTGTTCATGCATAAATATCTTCTGCCATTCTTCCAAGGGGTACTTCCGGTAATGAAAGGTTCGGAGACAGTAACAGCGGGATAGGAGTACTTGGTACGTTTATACCCGTTAGTAGGTACTAAGGTTGATTCTCGAGATCGTGATCTCTTGTCGGTATCACCAACATAACCAGCACCGTCATCGTCTTCAATCCAGTCCAGCTCATTATCATCGAGATCACGAGGACCGTCATTATGTGCTGCTTTATCACCAGATAATTCCAATTCTAGATCATATTCATCATAATCGGCAATTCTCTTTACAGTTGTAGCAGTGGCCGTAAGGGCGGATTTAAAGGAATCAGGGACTCCTCCACTAGGACTCGCTTTTTCACTTGCTATGACGGAATCCAGAGTAACAATCTGGCCCTTTTCGTTTGCGACGGTAATCTCATTCATCGTTGGATGCCACGCACATGACACCGGAGTGTCTGTCTCATACTTGTCGATTGGACTAAGAGTGTGCGATTCCCAAATAATCACCTTATTATCCAACCCACTAGTTAGAAGATATTTACCATTGGGCGACCATTGTAAGTCTGTGATTGCATTTTTATGACCATTTGTATGGCGAAACCGTTTTTGCTCTAGCCAAGTTTCAACTGAATATAGAGCAATCTCAAACGTTTTCGTAGGAATAGCAACATGTTTACCATCGGGATGGAATGCTACTGCGGTAGTACGGTTATCTGAAGGATCCTTGATATCAGGCACAATTCCATCTAATGCGTGAATTAATCGGGGGTTAAAAGGAGATACAATCGAATCAATAGACGAACCAAATATATTTTCTTCTGGGTCGTCCGCGTCATTTTCAACGGTGCCATTACTTTCTAGTTCGTAAAACCGCAGAATCCCATCCAACCCTGACAGAACGATCATGTGTCCACTGGTATCATAGGAAATGTGTTTAATAGGAATTGGGAGGTTGACTTCCGTAACTTTTAAAATATTCGACGCTCGAATGATTTTAACATATTTATCATTACCACAGATTGATAACCATTCTCCATCTGGAGAGAATTTCACTTCTCGAATCGCCAGTGGATTGCGCACAATTACCCCTTTCGATTCGTTGGTATTTAAATCGAATAAATGAACAGTTCCATCTTCAGAACATGAAGCGAATTGGTCTTCGGAGCTGGTTATGCCTAGAACTGCTTCATGATGATGATCTAGAGTATCCGGCTCCGTGGGATCTGAGTGAGTAGTGAATTTACGGACCAAGTCATTGGCGCCAACAGAAAACAGATAGTTTCCGTTCAAGGAGTATAGGACTCGAGTGATACCGAAAGTATGAGCCTGACGAGGATTTGTTTTTAACTTCATTTCTGTGATGGGCAACGGACTCGAAGGTAGTGAAGGAGTGGAAAGCGGACCCTCGTAACGCGTGGAAATGGATATGAGACGCGAACTATAAGCGTATTATTGATATGCAGCATTTAATTAGCACGGCTCAACGCGTTGAGTGAGAGATGGAATCGATGAGGATGGATGGATAAGCATGGATAACGGAGAATGAAAACAATCTACTAAGTCTGTATTTCACAATGTTAACAATATACATGTTTCTCGTTAGTTGGAATGGTTCAGCTGTTTGGTGCGTTTGATATATGGTATGTTTTATAGTTGTATTTGAAGTGTATAGTGAGCTATGAGGAGATAGGCTTGAGTATGTGTCTGTGCTATATTTATCAGTTATAATCAAACTACTGAAGTACAATTAATTCTCGTCGCAATTAACTTGTCTCTATATTTTCCACTGCACTTTCTCCGTTTCTCACTCCGATTGTGACTAAATCAGATGCTCCTCCTCCAAACACTCTCACATCTCGCCGGATCTCACGTGACTCGACAACTAGTTCACCATGTTCTCTCCAAACACCTCACAGATTGAATATATGCCACCCTCATCAATCCAAACCAACCATGGAACAGTATTTTGGCGAAGATGAAGAACTGCCATCAATTGTTCAGATTTCTAGAAACGATTTTTCGGATGAGACGTTTATCGTAGACGAGTTTCTTACTCGGTTTCATAAATATCAGACTCTAGACGACCTTGAAAACCAATTGAATTCTTGGGATAAGGTATTAACTCATGAACTAATAGACGTTATAAATGAGGATTACGGGGATTTCGTTGGGCTAGGGAACTCCCTTTCTGGAGGAGAAACCAAGATCCAAGATGTGAAAATGGATGTTTTGAGATTTCAGACCGAGACGAAAAAGGTCAAGACAGACCTGGACGGTGTAGTTGAACAGACCAATAAATTGATCGAAAAAAAGCAAAAGCTCATTTCGTTACAGGATCTTGCGAGAGAAATGCTCTTGTATCTAAAAAAAATTGATGACTTGGAGAATTCTATTCGTGTGTATGATAAGAGTACTAGTGTTTCGAAGGTGATTCGACTGGGGAGGTTGTTTATTGAGGTTAAATTGTTGGCAAGGGATATTAATTTGACGATGAACTCAAGGGATGGCAGTGATGGTGAAGCTGATGATGGGGATTATTCAGTTATCAAGGAGACGCTACCTCGAATAGAAAACTTGAAAGCGGATGTTCTTCGGTCAATTGATGAAACAATAAAGGACAAGTGTGGCACCAGTGATGAGAGGTTAGAATTGGCAATTGTCAAGTCACAATTGCTGGAGACGTTTGTGTCGTAGGATTTGCGATATTTATTGGTTATAAAAGTGGTTGTTATGTGAGTCGCTAGTAAAAGGTTGCTGTTAATAATTAATATATTAAATAGATATACGACAGAACTGGTAAAAGTATTACTATTATTAAGCTGTTTAATAAATAAAGGAACGTTTTTTAAGGTTATGTTTGTGTTTGTGAGGATGGTGGTTGTGAGGATGGTGGTTGTAGTATTGGTGATGGTGATGACTGCGATTGCCGTGACTGCTGCGACTCTTGTGATAATCGCCGACACGGTTGCGACTCTTCCGGTTGCGACTCTTCCGGTTGCGGCTGCTCTTGTGTCAGTGACGGCACATCATCACCTGGCTCGGTCCTATCACCTTCACCATTATCTCTTCGTAGTCGAAGTTGATGAAGTATTCTACGAGAGTCTACGAAGTTACTCCATCGACGGTGATTTTGTTCTTCAAATACATTGCCTTGCCTAGCCCGCAGTTGTCTCCTTAATTCCGCTTCTTCTTGGAATCTGGCTAGAGCAGCCCGTCTTGCCTCCCGAGGAAGTAGCTGGGCATTCCAAACATCTAAAAGACGGTTGAAAAGCGAAATCTCCACTTCGTAATCAGGAGGAGCAGTAAGATTATCAGCAGAATTTGGCGGCCTGTTAGATACTTGTTCATCTGCCTCAAGAGATAAGTCAACTCTACAAAGGGGACATAATGCAGATGAGTTTAGTAACCAAGGGTCGACACAAAGAGCATGGAATCGATGTTTACAAGGGAGCACTCTTAGTATGTCGCCATTTTTAAAACTTTCAAAGCAGATAGGGCAGTCTGGCTCATCAGTCTCCAGTCCACCTATAAGTGTTCCTATTTGGTTTGAATCTAGAGGGGGGGGGTGACACTCTAGTTGACTATGATTATGCGCTTTAGCTTTGACATCACCATTATCATCATCAGCAGTACGAGCGTCGCCATCAGGCTGATTATGAACAAAAATACTTTCTTTTCCTACTACACCCTCCTCCCTCTTCATACTATCCAACGGATAGCTATCTCTATCATCATTTCGTGTCAGCAACACATGCTCATTTGAATCGCCGATATTCTCTTCCTTGTCAGGCAAACTAGACTCATTATCACCACCATCGGTTCCTACTTGGAATCGGACCAGTGGAATCGAATCCAGCACTGCTCTTGCTAAGCCTTTTGCTCTATTCGCATATTGTGCATTTGCGGATCCAAATCCTTCTCCGCCTGGTCCATGGGTCGGATCATATGCGCTATTCATAGCTACTAATCCATACCTCTCCGGATGCTTATGTACTCGGATTGCTCCTGATACAATGACAAATAAAAATGCTGCTGCTACAACCCCCGTGATACTATATAAGATAGCCATTGCTACAGTGGACCCGGAGCCTTTAGATGCAAGTCCTCCATCACCACTGTTAACGCCATTACTATTTCGTGGCGATATAGTGGCAGTCACTTGGCTCATTGTTCTGTTAACTTGCGCAACAATTGACCCCGACGATTTCTGATTAGTCATGGAGAAGATGGTTCCTAATTGAGTTTCAAAAGTACTGCTAATCGAAGTGAATCCACATCCCTGGCTCGTTGTTGAATATAACACAGCACATGGCGAGTTCGAACCTTCGATGTTGATTAGATACTGAGCAACTAAATCTGCATCATCACAAGAAAACATAGGAATAATATTGTAATCGAGATTACTAGAACTATTAATCAGTGTTAATGTGCCCGAACATAGAGCAGTTATGCCGTTAATAGAAGAGAACGATTTACCGGTGACTTCGGTCATGGCCGATAAATCAGTGGATACCGTCAGTTCGGAATCACCGGATTTTAGTTCGAGAAGGAAGTTCGGAACCAGTTCGGAGGATTTATTCGTCGGACTGACCAACCCAGTAGCATTGATATTGCCAACTGTTTGAGGGTCTGAAGTTGCGGAAGCAGCAGCAGGAGGAGGTTCCGAGGTCGCTGGGTTAGCGGCCATTACTGGAGACAAGAGTACGAGGACTAAATACAGGAAGCTGAGAGGATGTAATTTGAAGGGCCGTAGGTTCTTAAATGGACGTATCATGGCCGATACGGCCATGGGTGACGAAGACATTATGTGTATTTGATGGAAAAGAGAATGCAAATGATGTTTTTTTTCGGGCAGGCGCCTTGGAATTGAAAAATAAACTACGAACAAATGATTTGTCAAGGCTATTGCGCTCACGACTGTTCACAATGTCGAGAGTCGTGATATCACAGTGTCCAGTATGGAAATAAGGCAATACCTCTATATCGCAATATTCAGAATCGTACAAAACACAAACACTAGTTCTGTGCACTATGTACGATTGAACGTCGTAGCAATTCAGGAATAACTAGAGATTGAAGCTAGAAAGTAATATGAGAACCAGCTCAAACAAAAAAACCCTCGTCAAAATAAAAGCCGATACATATAATCGGTGAGAAGATAGCGATCAGTGCTGTAGACCCATCTACCAGGTCAACCTCAAATTCATACAAGTTAGAATCCAAATTCAACCAGCGATAAAATACAAATCGAAATAGTACGAATCCAAAATATTAGGTAAATCACACTTTCCGTTTCCAGTTGTATCTCGTTGTACCACCTAAATCAATCACACTTTCTTCTAGCCGAAGATGGTAAACTTTACTGACTTAGCTGGTTATTTAATCGATGTCTTTCCACCACAGTAGCCAGCCGTATTTTGATGCGCGCCAGCGGTGCGAGCCGGCCGAACTACCCCTGGCTTAGTTGTCACGTAACCGACTATGGACAGACAAAATGCGTTAGGCCTTGCTTGCCTCCTGGCGGCCGGCCCTGTCTGGGGCGGTCTTGCTTTCGCTTTCAGGGACTTTTCAATGAGAACCAATGCGAGCTAGTTGTTCTATCCAATGAGTAGCAAATTGGCTGTATGTACTAGTCACCCTCTTTCATTGCTTCTCACGGCGAAGCCGGACGAACCGCTTGCCAAGCCACCAGAAACTATAATCCAGAGCCATGGCAAACGAGAACTTACAAACCTGTACGTCCACACATAGTCTTGAAAGTTTAAAAACTCTTATTTTTCCAGTACGCTCTCAACGAACGTTCTTCCATAGTTACCTCTTCACATGTATCGGTCTTGCAGGTACCGTAAGTAATGATCATCACGCTCGCTTACGGGGTCGGCGCGCCAAACGGCGGCGCCAGATGAGCTGATGATAGGCTGAAGCGGCCCTCGACATGGATATGAATTGGGGAGTATAAGATAAGCGTAGACAAAGTATAAGTAGAGTGTAGATAGAGGGTATATAGCATATTTGTATGATGTCAGACACATTGTAGACACAAATTCATAGTAGATAGCAACTAGAATACCTGCATACGTAGAAAAAGCAGGTGCAGATGCACATGTAGCCATAAATAGCTATAAACAATTATAGCCATAAACAGAAAAGTGCTTTTGGGCTGAGTTTCGTATTGCAGCAGAACAGAAAACTAACGGCGCAGCCAAAGAACAAACTCTGATAAAATTCAGCGACGATTCTGGTGATAGACATTTCGCCGAGGAATTATAAGTACATAGCCAATGTTCGCTCTTCCAATGCATTTTTGAGTTCTTCCTCAGCGCTATATGGTAGGCATATAGCGTTTGCATCGAACAAGAGTTATAGGTTGATTTACATATTACCACCGAAAGAACTTGTAATGAAATAAAATCAATAGACTAAAAATAAAAGAATAAAACAAAAACTAAACATCTTTCCAGTCCAATTCAACCCGTATTAAGTTTCAAATTTAATGGCCATTCTCTCATCATGGGTAAATCTTTTGTCCACTTGGTTGAATCTCTTGTTCAAATGACTATCCTCGCCAAGGCCGTCCTCATCAACATACGTAAACCGATTATCATCGATTCTCGACCGCTTACCATTGAAATTTAATTCATCTGATTGACCTAGCAATGGGAAAGGCAACGGTAATTGCTGGATGGAATTCGATTTAAAAGGAGTACTATTCGTGGGCTGCGAAAAAGAACCTCCCATATCAGTAAATCTTGGCGGAACTGAAGTGATTCGAGATGGTGTTTCTTGGAAATCTTGTCCACCAGAATTTCGCGCTGGTTTATGGGGCGTGCGATGGTTCAAATAATAACCAATACTTGTACTGTCATGAGAGGGAGTAGATGAAGGAGGGTTATTTTGGTCAAACATTAATAACCGGTTAGAAACCCCTCCACTCATATTAACTGCACCGACGGGAGTAGTATTAGTCCAATCATCAAGACGGGCCAAATACTGAGAGCCTGACAAAGGGGTGCCTCTTAAACCGCTTGAAAAATTGGAGATCGATAAGGGAGACTCTCCTAAAGTGGACGATGGCAAAGACATGGCTGAATTTGCAAACCGCAAAGAAGAAGAATAATCAGACGAATTGGATCTACCACCGGATGGAGATGTACCAGTTATGGCAGCAGCAAATTGTTGATGTGCATCAAACCTATCCTGAGATGACGCGGTTTCAGTGACCTGCCCATCTTTGCTTTGGCCGGGACTGCCCTTTGAGCCTATTTCGTTTAAACTGTTCACAGTAGCATTTCCTGACTCAAAAGTATCCAAGCTTTGACCAGTCTCTCCATCGTTTAAATTTTGAATAACAACTTTGGATTGTGAATCCCAGACTTCTAGCTTGCTTACTTCAACAATTTGCTCATTTTCTTCAAGTCTTCCGTTTAGAAACATCTTCTCCGATTCAGCAACCAAATACAGTTCCTCTAATAATTCCAGCTTCTCTGGATCAATGTCTCGAATATAAGGCATGGCACTGGCCCGGAGTTGGTGAACCGAGATTTCGTCAAGAATGAGGATCTCTATTAGCAGTTTAATTCTTTCATCTTTTGTCAAATGATCAGGTTCTTTATGCCGGACGTCTTCGGGCCACCAATCTGGTTTAGACATGTCTCCAAGCTTATATGGGTAATTTGTTTGCTTTTTAGGCTCAATCTCTTTTATCCAGCTTTTTGCCAACGTTTTACAAATAACCTGTTGAATAATAACAAATCCTCTAGAAAAGAATCTGATGACGTCGTCGTGATTACAAAGGTCAAGCTTAACCTTGGATCTGGATGAGGTTCTTCGTCTGCTGGAAGGTGCAGCAGGAATTCGAGGATGGTTTTTGTCAACGTCCCCTTTTGCCCCATTGGAAAGATATTCTACAATGTCCTTTTCAAGCAGAAAGCTATCCACAAAATCAGCCATTGGGGAATTGAAATAAATATCCGTTTCATTGTCAGGAGCAACAATTAACAAAACATATTTTCCACCCAGTTTGGTAGTGGTCTTATTGAGCCATTCAACAATACTGGCAGTCCGTTTTTTAAACTTTTGAACCACCTCCACCAAGTCAGGATCCGAAGGGTCACTCGCTAGAGCAGAACTGTGCTTCCTTGAAAACGGAGGCGTATTAACTGACAACGTAGCTTTAGAACGTTTGGAAGTCGAAGACATAATTTAATACGATCGTGAATTACAAAGAAGTCCTAGTAAAATAAATGTGTCTGAAATGTCAAGTAATAAAATACTGCTCTAATTTTGCTAGATTACACGTTTTAATAGACCAGGATATGAGAGAGGCGCTCCTAGCCTTTTATAAATCTTTTTGTCTACTTCCATAGGAGCAACCGTCTTTGCCGTTGGTTCTTGCTACTAGGGTTTGCCCGTTCTCATAACCGGGATCACCTCCTTTTTCCAGCCAATAAGAGTACCCCATTCGTCTTATCCTAGCTAGTTATTCTTGGAATTTGCGTGACCTGTTTTCATATTTCCCATTGAAGTTTTTTCAATTACTCTTCGTGCAAACCGCAAGATCCAGAGATTCTATCCTTATTAGGCAATTGTAAAAGATAATGCTCGTTATCACTGTACCTATCAGATCGACCTAACGTTAATTGGCGATGATCGTCATTACTTTCTGTACTCTATCTTGCATAGAATGCAGGCCACATATGATACCTTTCATTGAAACAATTCAGACATGGCCGTTATTAGATACGGCACCTCAGAATCAGAATCCCCAACCCAGCGTGTTCCGTTTCTTGTAGCTCAATTGGAATGCTGAAATGACAGTGAGAGGGGAAATAGTGGAGCAACGGGAAGCAGTTGAGGTCAGAGACGTAATGGAAAAAAATTGGATCTCTTGTACGGATAAGTTCGGTAACTCTCATATTTTGCAATGGAATTTGGTTGATATATCATTTGGAGGCACCGATAAGAATTAGAAATGCAGAGGAAGCCTCCCGTGGAACGCACTGCCCAAGAAAAAAGTCACTCATTATAACAAAATAATGAAGCAGTGTAAAAAGAGAGCGTTATTCATTAGATTAGCTAATAATCTATCTGCATTTACAACTGAATTTATGGACTGTCCATTGCTCCTTCTTGTTGTCCGTCCTTCCTCTCTTCATCTGTTCCTATTCCAATCTGACTGACCGTCTCTTCAGCCGTACACAGCGTTGCTCAAGAGTGGTTGAATGTGTTGACATGCTGGTACGGCTCAATGGTTATGACTCCAATAAGAAGGAATCCAATTAATAGTAATATTCTTAATATATTATTTAGTATAATGAAATATAGTGAAATATCAGTAAATGTCAGTAATGTATAAAAAGGTTGAAAGTATTCGCGTAATATATAGTTCTTTGATATAAAACCCTTAACCTAGTAGATTCTCACAGTTTAGGTTTATAAGCCAACACTCCTCCATTTTGTATCAAAGATACTTTCCAGATATGTCACGAAGTTTAGTTGATTTTTCTCGTGAAAGCGACTTAGTTCGCATATAAGCGATTAGGTCAAGAATATCAAG
Organism: Sugiyamaella grinbergsii; assembly: GCA_030579895.1. Lineage (NCBI taxonomy): Eukaryota > Fungi > Ascomycota > Dipodascomycetes > Dipodascales > Trichomonascaceae > Sugiyamaella > Sugiyamaella grinbergsii. The sequence goes on along the minus strand of JAKTRT010000048.1, from coordinate 25,577 downwards.
CACTCTGTATAGCTAAATCCCATTGGTTTCTTAAAGGGCTATTGAAAGTTTGTCAATCTGTATTAAGTAGCCAGACATCACCTTTCATAGTTTCGGGTTCAATAATCCTTATTATGTCGAAATTTCCATTTCTCCACTCCAATAGTTGATTTTTCCTTTTCATTTTCCTTTTCAATTTTATCTTTATCTTTATCTTTATCATTGTTATGATCATCGTTTGTTTCATCTTTTTGAATCTTGGTTGTTTGTTATTCATCTTCATTTGATGATCGATCCAATTTCCTTTTGTCCAAACGAGTTTGTTCTTTATCTCTTGCATCTCGGTCGTATTTATGGTGAGCATCAGATTGCCTTTTCTTTCCACGTCAGTTTGATATTCAAGACTTTTCAATTGCTTCTCAAAATCTTCCTGTTGTGTTTTATTCTCTCTGCAAATTTGTCGATAACTCCTCCAGATGCTTTATACGGTTTGTTAATGGTTTTTCACTCCTCTCCGCTATCTTGAAGACCTGTTTCTTATTTTCATTTTCCTATTCCAATTCCTTTATTTGATTTTGTATTGCTATTATTTGTTATCAGCAATTTGTTTTTTTAATCGTTGTGAACTGTTCCTGGATTTCATGTCTTAACTCTCAGTTGGCTAGTTGCTTTTTAGTTTCATTTTAAAGCTGTTGTTCCTATCTGAGGAGTTTCCAGTGATTGTTTTAATTGGATAATTACATTTCGGTTCTTTGTAATTGGTCTTCAAGTTGTTTTTATTGGAGTTTCATTGCCATTGTATACTCTCCGCTGTATTTTGTTGTTGAACAGAGCTTGTACTCCCAGAAGTGTTATTTGTTCAATGAATGTTTTCTTGAAGTTGTGTTTCTTGATGGGACATCTGTAACATTTATTGCCCTCCTCAAGGGAACATCCATTGTGTTAGTTGTGGCTACTGAGGAGTCTAAGTTGGGCATTTATTCTTATTAAGATTCTTTTCAATAAGTTTTCTTGTACTCTTTTCTTGATCTCTTATGAACCAAAAAAAAAAGAAAAAAAAAAAAAGAAACATTCGATCTTTTAGAGCACAAGAAAAAAGGTTTCCTTATCATTGCTTCATATTGTATTACGAATATCCGCTTCTTCATTAATTGGTATAATTTTTTCTTTCGTAATACCAATGTAATATCTTCTACAACCAATTTTAATAATTTAACAATTGATAATGGTTCTTCTTTTAAATCGACTTTTGGCAATAAGTCAAAGCTGACTATCTTATGCATATCAACTGCTTTATCATTTCCATATTTATCAGTAAAGTTATAAACTAGAGTTGCCATTCAAGGTATCGTTATTTTCATCTTTAACTGACAAATTGGACTTTTGTTGGGTTGTATCTCCATTAACCGAGGAGATTTCCGGGACTTCAAAATCCTGATATTTAGACATTATAACATTTTCTTTTCGAATAATTGTTTTTTAGCTTAATTGAAAACGGTTTTCTTTTTCTGTTTTCTTATCTGATGAAAATAGTCGTTATTTTTTTTTAAACTAGTCGTAAATTCACACTTATTTTTTGTGAACTTCAGATTTATTTGTGACTCTTAATCTGTTATCAAAACCTTGTTTATATTTTTTATTTCGTAACTTCGTGTTAGTTACATCTCTTTCAATTTGTTCTTTCTTTTCTTTATATAGGCGTTTTTCGAAGTCACGTAATTCAGTATTGTTTACCAATTTGTTAACAATGGCGTAGTACAACTTTGAACCTTGTTCTTTCATTTCCAAATACATTAAACACTGTTGTTCTTCAGTATATGTTGGCAAAATTTCTTTAAGACTCTTAACGGGGTCTTCCTCGACACTATTTTTTGACTTTTCTTGTTTAATTCTTGCAATTGTTGGATTCTCAATCTTTATCATTCGAGGTATATTATTCTTGTCTTGTGTCAATCGTTTAATTTCGGTAATCAACAGACTTGAAAGTTTAACATACTCTTTTTCGGACATGACCTCTTCACTACGAAGTGCAGCTTCGAGTTTAGGATTCCATAAAGGAGTAATCTTGTATACCGTATTTAGGTACATCATCACCTGGTAAATAATTTGTCTTATAAGATTTGAAGATATTGTGTTACTAAACTCTTCTCTTAATGTTTTCTTTCCGTTAGGAATCCATTCGTTTTCCAAAATGTTTGTTAAGGCATAAGTATCACTGCATTCAAACACATGATCCATAAGGTTCCACTGTTTTTTAAATGGTTCCAATCTGTGGTTTATATTAATTTCTGCTTCATTGTCGGCAAAAAATGTCATAATACTTTGAACAGAGTTGAACGTATAATGATGAAACTTTGGGAACTGTTTTGTAATTTCTTCAATTTTCTTTGGGAGAAATTCTTCAAGATATTGCTGGTACTGCTCAATGGTTATGACTCAAATAAGAAGGAATCCAATTAATAGTAATATTCTTAATATAGTATTTAGTATAATGAAATATAGTGAAATATCAGTAAATGTCAGTAACGTATAAAAAGGTTGAAAAGGTATTCGCGTAATATATAGTTCTTTGATATAAAACCCTTAACCTAGTAGATTCTCACAGTTTAGGTTTATAAGTCAACAGAATGTGTATGCTCGCACGGCTACCAACATCGATTAATTTGTGAAATTTGACGAATTGTACGAAGGGACTTCGACCAAGACAGATAGATACCATCAATCAGGATAAAATGGTCAAGGCATCAGCACCCGAATTAAAAAAGGTAAGATTGTGCAAAAATCGATTACGGTCGACTCTCGGTGTGGAGCTGGCTGGGCTTTAGCGGTTTTTTGGCGAGCTCTTGGCCCGTGACTCGTACGTCAGGATTCACTTGAGAAGTTCCGGCTATGTTTCTCCTGTCTCCCCGTACAAACTATTCGCGAAGCGAATATAGTGGATCCGGGAAGCGTCCGACCGCCGGAGGCAGAGACGGCGGCACCAGCTCGCGGTGAATTCTAACTGTTTTGCAGTATATGGACAAGAAATTGTTTATTCAATTGAACGGGTCCAGAAAGATCATTGGAGTGCTACGAGGATACGATGTGTTTTTGAATATTGTAGTTGACGAGGCTGTAGAGGAGAAGCCAAACGGTGAAAAAGTAAAAGTTGGAACGACTGTAAGTATTCGAATTGAGGATGTCATATAAGCCACTGAGCGGAGCCAGCAGAGCATGCTGGAGCGTGCTTGATGATGTGCTAGCTATCGGCTGTGTCCATTGCTTACTAACATGATCAGGTTATTAGAGGAAACTCTGTTGTATTAATGGAAGCTCTCGAAAGAGTTTCTTAGCGTGTATAGCCCGCCGTTCTGTTTATATGTTATTATTAAAATATTTATTTCTTTATTCAATACCTTGTAAGACAGTGAATGACCTTTAGTGCGCCCTCGGCCGATTTTGTAACATTCTGAGGGTGACCGATGATTTCTGGATTCTTGTCGGTATTAACTCTCGGTCGGAGTGCGATGCCAGTAGAAGGGCTATCAGCCATGCATATATGTATCGAGCTTCACATCTCCATCGCGTGCTGAATCGGTCCGTGTTCGGCTTTCATTTTTCAAACATCCCCCTGAGAAATCCCACTTAGGCAGCGTATCGAATATAAAAGCAGTGGTCAAGTTGTGTCGAAAGAACAAACGCAAGCCTCGGTCATTATGTCTACATTTGCAAAATCGTCGTTCAATGCCGCGTCTTACCTATCAGCAAGACCAAGCTATCCTGATTCTCTCTTCAAATATATTCACTCTTATTTCAAGAAATACAATCCATCTCCTACCAAGCCCACGAAATGTATAGATCTTGGCTGCGGGCCGGGTGAAGCAACGTTGAAGTTGTCCAATTACTTTGATAGCACCACCGGCATCGATCCTGGGCCACGTATGATTGAAGCTGCCATTAAATCTGCCGGAGCCTTTGGAAAGTCATCCGATAAAGTGAACTTCCTTCTTGGCTCTGACCAATCGTTCGCCAGCGTTGTTCCCTCACAATCGGCTGATGCTATTACTGTTGCTCAAGCTGCTCATTGGTTTGACTTCCCTCAGTTCATTAATCTAGCATCCCAATCTTTGAAGCCGAAAGGAATCCTCGCTGTATGGGGATACGTAGACCACATCTTTGTATCACATCCTAAAGCATCCAAAATCACGCTTGACTATACCTACGGAGATAACTATATGGGCCCTTATTGGGAACAGCCAGGTCGTGGGCGTCTAAGAAACATGCTCACCGAGGCAGAAGCTCATCTTCGATCAAACAAGAGCTTCTCTAATATCGAGGTCCACAGGAGCAACAGCGTCGGCCTATCTCCCAACTCATTCTACGAAATGACGAAAACAGTCCCCTTACGAGCTGTTCAAGACTATATGAAAACCGCCAGTGCGTATCATGAATGGAAAAACCACCATCCAAATGACTGCGATGTAGCTGATCTCTGCTTCGGTGCCATCAAAGAGGCCGAAAACTGGACCGACGACACTAACGTCACCATCAAATGGACCACCATTCTCCTTCTTGCAACCAAAGCTGCTGTCTAATAACCTGCCTTTGCGCTGTGCCTCCGTCGGCTGGGCTCTGCCCAGACCTGTAGCTTGCATCGCTCGTCTTTTTGGTCTGCTTTGTACGATAGGCATATGATTAGCCAGATTATACTATTTATTATCGTCCAACTCCACTTTCTCCATTTCCATAGAAATCGCATTCACAATGACGTCTACTTCTTGTAGAGCGTTCTGCTTGGTCCCCACTTTATCTTTGTGCTCTTCTTCTTCTTCTTCTTCTTCTTCTTCTTCTTCTTCTTCTTCTTCTTCTTCTTCTTCTTCTTCATTCTCGTTCTTCGTTTCTTCTTTTTCTTTTTCTTCTTCTTCTTTTTCTTCTCCCTCCTCCTCCTTCTCCTTCTCCTCATCCTTCCCCTCCTCCTCCTCCTCCTCCTCCTCCTCCTTCTCCTTCTCTTCTTTCTCTTTTTCTAATAACCAGCCACACATATCAGCAAACAGTTTAATATTCTCATCACAGTCTCCTAGTACAACCACATCATTATCCCTGCTTCCTATGTCCCCCACTATATCCATATTAAACAGTACTCGAATACACTCATCGTCTACCATCTCAGGTAATTGTGAAAATGGGCTGACGGTCAGCGAAGTGCCTGCTACAATTACCAAATCCGCAGAGGCAGGTAGATCCTTATCCATACACTCAAAGAATTTCTTAGGGAGGCTCTCTCCAAAAAACACAATATCTGGTTTGACAATTCCTTTGCATTCCTTACAGCGAGGTATCGTTGTCTTGCCAGGATTTGACTTCCATACTATCCGCTTGAAGTCATCGTTCGACATTTCAGTACCGCAATCAATACAATGGTTCTCAGCAAACGATCCATGCGCTTCAATGATTTTATCACTAGATATCCCCGCAATCCGCTCCAAAGTGTCAATGTTTTGTGTATATAAACGACGGAGGAGACCCTCCTTGTCTACGGCCTTCATGAACCGATGAAATACTGTTGGCGCAAATTTTCCTGGATATAACTCATCAGCTAACGTATAAAACGCCATTGGATTTTTCCTTAAATAAGATATATCAAATACCGCTTCCGGGTATGGCAGATTCAACCTTTCTAAATTCGAATAAAGACCACTCTCGGGAGACCTAAAGTCCGGGATACCGGCAGACGTCGAGATACCTGCTCCAACCATGAAAATGACATTTTTGAACTTTCGGTTTTTGATGAGTTCTGCGACATGTTCTAAGGTTAGTTCACCGTCCAGCTTTGGCGCCATTTCGGAGAAACGATCCTTTTTCGATAACTGGCCGCTGTGTAGCTTTGAATATTAATTGACTTGGGATCTAAAGATAAGATAAGACCTTATAAATCAGATTGAGAACGAGATAAGGTAGCGCCGTGCTGAAATATTAGCTATAGGGGAACCGAGAACCACGGAGTTTGGCGGAGTGGAGTGAAGACCCTGAAGGTTCAGGGGATAAAACATTAACTAGAAGACGGGTGGAATTGGGATATGACAATATTTGACCTGGTCGGAAATTGCTTTGTTTAAATTTCAACTGGTTATTGCCCAGACCAGGAAGGTAAATGGCGGAATATCCGTCATTAAGTATATATATATACATTATCTACATTCATTTATAACATTATTTACTGCAAACGATATTTTGCATCGCCGCTATGGCAACTGTTCAGTTGAAGTCGTTATCGATAAAGCGTCTGAATTAACAGGCTACTACTTCTGACTCCATCCAGATCACCGTCTAGCTGCCTCCTCAGCAGCGAGTCTTCTCTTTGCTTCTTCTCGAAGTTTCTCTTCTTCGTATGCTTGGTTCATAAGATAGTTTCCATAGAAGGCCATTGTTAAAGTAGAAACCCCGACCCAAAGACGAACATTTCGTGGTAGCGCATTATACCTTAGCCATAGGTTAGCCATTTTGGAGATGAATTTTTCAGAGTCTCTGTCTTATCAATGTACACGAGAAATAGTGAGACCTCAGAAAACAACAGAATGGCAAAAGCAAACTGAAAGTTTCTTAAAGGAACCAGTCCTTGATTTGATGGAGTGGGTGCAGTATGGTGGTAGTGAAGGTGGATAGAAAAGCTCGAGGGTTCACCCATTATATGGATTAGCCGTCGGTCTTCAATAACCGAGATGTTTTGATAATTTTTCACCTCCTTCAATGAATGCATAAGCAGATGTTTTTGACTAGAGGTAGCAGCAGTAGCGTAATTGTTGACAAGAACCTATTCTCTCTCTGTTGGTTAGATTTGTTGTCAATTTATCACTGATTCAGTTGAAAGGAAAATGAAGGTAAGAATACATCAGTTTGTAGTTTGAATAGATTGATTGAGTTGTAGCTCAGATTTGTTCAAATGAGGGTCCTAAACAGATGCTCCTGAACGATCCGCTTACTAACATCCCCAGCAAAGATTCAATTACCTGGATCTCCAGGTGATGAGAAATGAGCTGGAATCTCAAATCATCAACTATAGATTACAGAATATCTATGATCTGACTTCGTCCTCTCATCTTTTCTTACTGAAGTTTGCCATTCCTGACTCAAAAAAATTGGTCATTGTTGATCCCGGGTTTCGTATCCACTTGACTGAATATGCCAGATCGACTACTCAAACTCCTTCTGGATTCGTTGCTAAGTTGAGAAAGCACCTGAAGACCAGACGATTATCAAAAATTAGCCTTGCTCCTTCTAATCGTCTCCTGGTGCTCAGTTTCTCCGATGATCATTCTTATCATTTAGTTCTGGAATTCTTTGCTGGTGGAAATATGATTCTCTTGAATAAAGAATTCAATATTCTGTCCTTACAGAGAACGGTTTCCGCCACTGATACCCAGACGAGATGTGCTGTAGGAGAAACGTATCCCTTGGGTGAATATTTGAATAATACGAATGTCAGCGAAGACGTAACCTTCAATGTGGACTTGCTTAATTCTTGGTTGAAAGGTGATAATCGTAATAGTGTAGATGATGATAGCAATCAACAGTCGTCGAATCTGTTAAACTCAAAAGTGTCTACAACAATATCCAAAAAGAAGAAAGACACGAAAATTGCTCTTAAAAAACTTTTGTATATTAAAGTTCCTGGCATTGCTTCCGGTATCTTCGAGCAAGCTCTTCTTGAGCAAGGCATCGATCCTGATATAAAGGAATTCGGTTCACTATTATCTGATGAGGCTCAAATCGATAAGCTAATTAGCGCTTTACAAAATGCTCAAAAGATATCCTCCGCATTAACTTCTCAGCAAACTACCCCTGGATATATTGTTGCAAAATTGAATCCTCAATTTAAGCGATCCTCCGAGCAATCAGCGTTCCAGCTGTCCCCTGAAACATCCATCAGCAATTCATCCATTGAATATCTTTTTGAAGATTTCGAACCTTTTGAGCCTCGTCGTTCGTCTAATCCATCTATCAAATCTCTTAAGCTAGATACTTTCAGCCAAGCAGTTGATAATTACTTCTCTACTCTTGAATCAAGTAAATTGTCATCGAAAATAGCAAATCAAGAGTTGGCTGCTGAGAAGCGATTGAATGCCGCAAGAGATGAAAAGGAAAAGCGAGTCAAGGGACTTGTTCAAGTTCAAGAAAAGAGTCATAACTTGGGTCATGCCTTACAAGCTTATGCCAACCGGGTAGAAGAAGCGGCGGACGCTGTTAAGGGGTTGATGCAGCAAGGTATGGATTGGATTGACATTGAAAATCTTATCAAGGTAGAACAATCAAGAGGAAACCCAGTAGCCCGTACTATTTCTTTACCATTGAATTTGATCAAGAACAAGATCACGGTTATTTTGCCAGATCCCAATTTTGAAGAAGACGAAGACGATACTGACAATTCCGAAACAGAATCAGAGTCTGAGTCTGATAGCGGTTCTGGATCTGAGAAATCAAATAAGCCAAGCGCTCCTACTGTAAAGGTGGAAATCGATATTACTATCTCGGCATGGGCGAATTCTCGTAAATATTTCGAGGTCAAGAAAACAGCTGTTGCCAAGCAAGAAAGAACTGTACTTCAAGCAAACCAAGCTTACAAAAGTGCTGAGAAAAAGATCAAGAGGGATTTGAAACAGGCTTTAGACAAAGAAAAAAACCAGCAGCACCGTTTACACGCCATTCGGGAAAGCTACTGGTTTGAGAAATTCTATTGGTTTGTTAGCTCTGATGGCTATCTCTGTATTGGAGGAAGAGACTCATTCCAAAACGAGTTGTTATTGAGAAAATATTTCAAGCAGAATGATATGTATGTTCATTGTGATGTAACTGGATCATCAGTTGTCATTATAAAAAACCATATTCCGGATTCGCAAGAAGTGCCTCCTACTACATTAACTCAGGCAGGTGTATTTTCTGTAGCTACATCAAAAGCATGGGATTCTAAAATGGTAACTTCAGCATGGTGGGCAACAAGAAATCAGATTCCTCGATTAACACGTGAGGGTGATATAGTTCGTTCTGACCAGATTGTAGTTACTGGCGAAGGGAAACATTATCTTCCAGCATGTCAGTTAGATATGGGCTTAGGATTTTTATGGTTAGTTTCTGACGAAGTTGCCAGTAAATACCAGAGGAATGATGGTCGAGTCGGTTCTAAGAAGAGTGAAGCTGACAAGTCAGACGAAGACACAGAAGGGGGTAAAGCGACTAGTGATGAAGAGAGTGAAGAAGAGTTCCCTGACACTCTGATAGACTCTGATGAAGAGTTTCCTGATACCCAAATAGCATCTGACAGTGAGGTTGACGAACACGAAGAGAATAGCGACAGTGCAGATGATGAAGAAGAGGAAGAGGAAGAGGAAGAAGAAGAAGAAGAAGAAGAAGAAGAAGAAGAAGAACATGAGGATGATCCTGCTGATGATGGCGAGGTAAAAGAAGTGGAAATAGAAACCGAGTCATTCCCATCTGCTACTGAAAGCATCGTTGATGATGTTTCTGAAACAAACGAGTCAGTCATTTCAAGCTCTTCACAACAAATGTCTGGAAAGCGTATGTCGGCTGCAGAAAGACGCAGACTTCGAAACCAAAAAAACCGCTCAGTTACAAATAGTCCTGAACCTGAACTTCAAGCGCCTGTCGCATCGTCTGTATCAGATATTGAAAAGGCTTTAAGTGATTTACAAGTATCCAAAAAAGAGCCGTCACCTCAAAAGCCAGCAAAGGTTCGCGGTAAAAAGGGAAAGCTCAAGAAAATGGCAACCAAATACGCGGATCAAGATGAAGAGGAGCGTCAACGACGCATGGATCTTTTAGGTACTACTCGGGGCCTTGAGAAAGCTAAAGCAGAAGCAGAAGAAGCAGCATCTAAACGACAACAACAAGAACAAGCTCGTCGTGATAGACAACAACGGTCTAAAGACCAGGAGAAAAAACGACTTCTTGAAGCGGACGAGCTAGGAGATGATGAAGAGGCTGACGAGACAAAGTATCCCTTTGACAAGCTTGTTCCTCGTCTATACAGTGGAGATGAACCGCTTGCGATCGTCCCGGTGTTTTCTCCGTGGAGTGCTCTTCAAAGATTCAAATACAAGGTCAAGTTTCAGCCAGGAACTGTCAAAAAGGGTAAAGCGGTAAAGGATACTTTACATAGCATCTTAAATGCTAAAGTCGACCCTTCTTCTACTGATATCGACTATCCTTGGCCAAGTGAACTTGCACTTGTGCGTACCATTAAAGATGCAGAACTTGTATTGGCAGTTGGCGTCGGCCGAGTCAAGGTTTCTATCCCTGGAGCTGGCCAAAAGACCAACAATAAAGGAAATAACAAGGGTGGTAGTAAACGAGGTAAAGGGTCTAAACGATAAATATATATATAATCTTTTTTATACTTATAACACCATATTCCTATAGTTCGATGCGTCTCGGACAGAGCCTTGACCTGTCGTTCCTGTGTGGAGTTGCTATTGAAACTGTTGTCGTAACTTCTCTGATAATTTGCCTCTTGCAAATTGATATACATTCAGCAATCCTTGTTCACTCAAATCAATGTTATTAATAGAAGGCTCATTGATGGGTGCTTTGGAAACCCGAGATGCAATAATAACTGGGTCCACTTCAAGAATGATGCCTGAATCAATCGATTCGTCCACAGCAAGAGAAATAAGATCATAGTTCTCGAGTATTGTGCGCTTATCAACGGAATGTTTCAATAAAATATCCAATGCGTCTCGGAGTCCAAGAACCACTTGGTAAAGCATGGCTTCGTTTTCTTCCATGCCTCCAACAATGTATAAAGAAACATCAACCACTTGTTTGTACACAATGACTTTCGAGTCATAAAGAATCACATCAGCGTTTTGTTTATTAGTTTTAGCAAAGAGTCCTTTTTCAAAGCTGGTTTGATCCTTAACTGAAGTAGTTAATTTGTCGGCCGTGAGAGCATCCGAGTATGGAGGTTGGTAATATTTGGCAAACAATCGTTTCCCGTCATTATCTAATATTAATACTGCTTCTACTGAGTAGAGCGTGATATCTGGAGACGGCATTATAAACACAATTACGGAAAGGACTCAGGTAACAGTGGTATTAGGATTTCCCAATATGTGAGGTTGTTTTCATCCAGTTTCTATAAGACGGTTCTCTCCGAGAAGCGAGTCTTGTTTTCCAAATTTTTCAGTCTAGTAGATTGATTTGTTCTGGTGATGATGATACCGTCGTGTTCATATCAATGGATTCGCGAAGTAGGTGTTGAGGGTTCCTTGCCCTGTGTTTTTGTAGGCGGATGGCATGTTTAAAAAGGACTTTTTGGGGTTCATGGGGGGGATGAAGTAGGAGCTGATTGCGGCAGAGTTGGTTGGTATGGGTGGATCTAAGAGTGAGCGAAAACGATTTTGAATGGAGTCTCTGCTTGGACTTTTGTCTAATTAAAGACCTCCAATTGGCGTTGGAGTTCATTCTCGCTCTGAACCCCCCTTCCTAAACCCGTGACCCTGTTCTCATCCTACGTAAAGCCGTACCGTTCTTCTCCTCATCAAGCAAGTCCATTGATATATATATATCTGCGGGCAGAGAATAACAGCCGCTCAGATAAATACATGTATCTGGTACCACAACCACCATAGCATAATACCCGGTGAACAGATTTTATTTATATATTTGCCAAAGAACCAAAATAAAACACGGACGACTTGATTAACCGCTGAAATATCTACTATCAACCGGCAAGTGCGATTCTCTCCCTCCTTCCTCCTGCCTCAATGAGTTCGGATTTCTTCTTCTCTTTGATGAGAATATCATGTGCGCAAATCTTTAGGGCTGCTGGTATTGAACAATGCTCTCCGTCTCTATTGGACTCTATTACGGACTTGCTAATACGCCATTTGACGGCATTATCCGAAAAGGCATCCGACTACGCATCTTTGAGTGGTAGGAATGAAGTGGTGATTCAGGATGTTGCATTAGCAATGGAGGCCTTGGGAGTCATTCGGCCACGAGCCTTGTTAGATCCTTATGATTTAGAGCCAAATAGTTTTATTGGCTACGAGAATTTCATCGAGTGGGTAAAAGGGCCCGTTCCTGATGAGGCTAGACGAATATCGCGAATTCCTCGAGAAGTAGCACCAGTTGCTCAGCCTAAACAAGAGAACATTGTATCGAGAGTAACCAGCACTGCGAATAATAGCGATAAAAAGATCGAAGACGAAACGACTGATATACAGAATAAAGAAAAACAAAACAACGGTATTAGCATACGAAGTACGACTGGAAGTAAAACCACGTCGTCTACTACTACGACTACAGCTACAACCGACGCATCTGCAAATGGAAATGGACCAGCCCATAGTCTAAATTCTACTCTGAAAGACGGTAAAAACCCACGTCAAGATGATGAAGAATGGCTGACAGCATTGATGAAAAAAAGAATCAAAGCCGGTAATGAAGGTAAATTTAAAGGTACTGTTCTATCTTTAAACGAAAGTCTGGATACTGCATCAGAAACCAAAATCGCTGGCGGACCTCCGAATTTAGACGACTTCCAGCTCGGAAACGTATCAGTTTGAATGATGCTTTTTTAACGACGACATGTATACAAAACTATTTAATTCTCCTACGTAATTTTTTCTAATTATGTAAATTTTACGTTTGCTTAAAACAATCTCACCAACCGTGTTAGCAGATCAATAAACGACTAGGCCATAAAAACATACAAAAAGAACTAATTGTCACATTCAACAAAGACGTTATTATAAAAGTATAAAATCATATCATTAAATTCACACATCCACACTTATGCTTAAGGCGTATTGGGACTCATCTCGCTCGATTGAACCTGCTTAATCGATGCTTCCTGTCCTGGCTGCGAGAAGACGGCATCAGCAGTATTCACTCTAATTGCCGTAGGACGGTCTTCTCCTACAGTTTGAGTCGGAGTCTGTTGAGTCTCACTGTCAGCTAAAGGTGATGAATCAGTACTAACATTTACAAACGATTCAAGTCCTCCAATGTCTTTAATACATTGTTCAACCTTGACAATGATATCTTTGGTTGTAATGTCTTGGTTTATAGTTGACAACCCACTCTCTTTGAAAATCGTCAACGCATCAAATGGAACCTCAGCAAATCGACTCTGCTCTTCAATCAGCGTATTTACCGATTCAATCGATAAGAAATATGCGTCGCCAGATTCAGGACCCCCTTCCTTAATGTACAAAATGTTGGGAGTAATGACTGTAGCAAGATTATGAGCATCCATTTTCGATCCGGACTCCTCATCGATATGGGAGAACGATGCGGTCCAGTTCAAAAAGTAGAACAGCACCTCCATAACTTCACGATGAGTTTTAGGAAGCAAACAGCAAGTAAGATGTAACACCCGCTTTCTTTCCTCCGGGTCGGCGATTTTTTGGGTCATTATCCATAACTTCTGTAATTTCGAAGTCATCAACGGTTCTGGCAACTCTCTTAAAAACTTCTTCAACAATGCTGCTAATTGGATTGCGTTCTCCTCAGATAAAATGCCTCCCTTGTCGGGATTCTTGTCAATCTTCTCAGTGAACTCTTTCAGTCGACGAATATTACCGTTTTTCCTGAAAATGCCTTCTACTGACATATCCTTTTGCCGCATCGAGCTAATACAGTCATCTACAAACGCAGGGATCCTCAATGGTGTTGGTCCTACTCCAAGTGTAGAATCAACGCCATATTTCTCGACCAGTTGCTCAAGCGGCGTTCCGAAAACTGCTCCGGTGCCTTTCTTCTTTATGGAATTATTGCTGTTATTATTACCACCAAACGCCTTGCCGAATTTACCCCAGATGCTCTGCGGTCTTCTTGTTTCAATAAGATCGAATAATTCCTCTTGAGAGAACCACTCCTTTATTAGTGGATGAACCAGTAAAACACAGATATGACGGAAGTAAAATAAATCAGAGTTGGAGAGCTCTGACATGAACTTTTTACTAAATTCTTTGACAGCGCTTTCTGAAATCGATTTCGGTACAGGCACACTATTGGTAATGGAAGTGGTCCGGGCTTGATGTCTAAATGCGTTTGGAAGCTGTTCTCTTGCCTGTTCAGCAGCTACGATTCTTGGAATATCATCTAAAGTAAGTGTTTTTTCGTTTTTGAATAAATCGGTTGTTCGGTCCAATCTACTAGGATCTCGCTTAGTACTGAGTTCTTCGATTTTAAGTTCTTTACGTTTCTTGATACTAAAAGTTCGTTTGGCATTTTTTAGTAGCGATTTGTTCGAACCGACGGTACTGACAGAAGTAGCAGACGAAAAGGCAGTAGCAGCGGTGGTGGTAGTGTTATTAGTGGAACCACTCGAGCTAGTATTCGTAGACTGTTGTTGTTGCATTTTACGAAGCTGCTGAGTAGATTGATCAGGTAGCGAACTAACACTCGGCCTTGGCTTATCAGGACTCATAAATTTATCTTCGAATTGATTTGATGGCCGTCTTCTGTATTGGCCTTCTTCAGGTGACATTTGTACGCCGTCCATGTTCAACGAATTCGAAGACCCATTGTTGTTCTTAACTTGGCCAGATTCGGAATCGGGCATAGCCAGAATCCTTGACTGACGAGCCTTGCGAGACATTTCCGACACTTGGCGATCAAGCTTGGCAGATCTAAGCCTTCGAATATCAGTCAAAGTCGTCATATATCCCTTTTCATTCTGAGACGGTTCATTGACAGCTGTTGATGAAGATCCAGCAGACGGATTTGTTCTCATATTTGAACCGCCTGGACCTCTATACTGTGGTAATGAAGGGGTAGACATTGAGTCTCCGCTGCCACTGAGTCGCTTAGCCTTGTTATCTCTGGCGTCATATGCGCTCAACACCAGCTGGAGACGAGCAACGGCGATTTTCACTAAAAATACAAATTGTCGTAGTTTCGTGACATAAATGAACCCCGACTTTGAATCAGCAGAATCTGGGGCACACTCTTTACATGCTAAAATCTTCTCCGAGTTGATCCATCGCGCACTTTTGATGTCGTTGCCCAAATGACGACCATCTTTAGTACATATCAGGCATTCGACGTGCCACAATCTATCGCCATATCTAATACAAACATCCTCAACACTGGAGTCGCACCCTACACATCGATCACTGGTCATTGCACTGACCCCTAAACCTTTTAATACACTAACTGACTGAGTATGGAGCACCACCCGTTCAAGAAATGAGTTCACAGCATTGCCATTAGGGAACGTTCGGTCGTATAAGAGAGAATTCGATAGTCCGTATCGAATTAAGACTTTGAGATAGTGAGCAAGGCTTGTAACCAAGTTTAATAATGTGATGCCCATTTTCTTTACGTTCTTTTCTCGTGACCTAGATACCATAGACATGAATTCAACGATTTTTTTACAGAGATTCTTAGGCTCCTTTCCGAGGATAGCGAATGTTGGCAATGATGTTGGTATGCTCGTGCCCGTCGTTGTCGCACTGTTAGGCTCTTCTTCGTCGTCGTCATTTTTGGTTCGTTCTAATTGCTCTTTGATGAAAGGCTCGATCTGGATATTCAATGCATCCAGAGCACCGAAAAGAACATCGACCTTGGCTACCAAATTAGCAGTGGCACTCAAGGCATCATCATATTTGCCATTCGATGCACTTTGAAGCATATCGGAAATGTACGCAGCGGTGGCCTCTTCATATCCACACAGCACGGTCCAGATCCTATATACCCTCTCGTCGACTTCTTTTTCGTGATAAGCAACTTGAGAATGGTTTAATTGATCTAATGGAGCACTGGCGGTCACTGATAGCGGCCGTAGTGGGTTTAATGTCGGTTTGGATCCCTCAGGGCATAGCTTGACGTTCCAGAATTTGAAAATCATATAACACTCCGGGTGCCATTGCTGTTCACGCCCTCCTCTATAGATTTCTACAAACTGCTTGAGAATCGCAGTTTGACAGCCTTCACATTTCGAGGCGTATAGTGTCGAATAATGAAAATGGCAGTATATTGAATCGCCATGTTCATAATAGCTATCTTCCGGTCCAAAGACCGTGTCGCACATTGAACAGGTGAAATGGTTCACGTGGTACTTTCTTCCCAATGCAGTGATGTATGACCCTCTTAATGCCTCATTACAGGCATAACATAGCAGATCTAGTCGTTTGAAATAACATCGCTCGCATAAAGGGATTTGTGATGGAAAGTGTGTTGGAATACTGGCATCATACATAGGGTTGTCCGTAGGGAAGAATTTAGAAGAGCATTGATCACTACAGTCGGTACAAGTGAAGCACTCGATATGATAGGCGGCGTCTAAAGCTCGTACGAATTGACCAGATATTGAGCCACCGCATTTTCTACAAGTTTTTGTTCGTATCGCTTTAGATGTGTTGGGGGTTCTGTCAGAGGACGGAGATGTGCTATTTGGATAATTGTTGCCAGTAGACCCTTCAGAAGGCGATTGTAGTGGTTGCGATGGGTCATTGATGTCATGAGAAGAAGTATTATTATTGTTAGCGGCAGCGGTGCCTACAAACGAGCTCCAATTTGTTGCCTGTTTTGTGGAACTAGTGGTCGATTCGTTATTGATTGGAATAGAGGGGTTGCTTGACAGTCCGGTAGGCAGTAGAGGCGGATCTTCTTCTTGTGGTGGTACCTTTCGTATTGAAAACGACCGGCTATTCGATACAGGCGATTGTTGAGTTACTGGTGGAGGAACCGGCAAATTCTCAAAATAGTTTGAAGGTTGATTACTAGATTCGATCGAACTGCTATCGGTCTGATAGAAAGTATTTGGTCGGGAAAACTTTCTGTACCGAGGTGAGGTCATTGCAATCGACCGGGTTGGCGACTCGTACGTGGTGGTACCTGGAAGCTTGTACATAGTTGGACTTGGAATAGACCCGCTGGGGCTAAAGCCCGACGATGGTTGTGTAGAACCCATTCCAGTTGGGCTCTTGAGTCCGTCGTTTGTTGATGGGTAGTAACCAGATATACTTGCGCTTTGTTTATGGATTTTCATATGTCCATTCCCATAGGATATTCGAATAGGACCAGCCTGGTTTGTAGTTTGATGTTCGTGTTGAGGGGTCTGTCTGGATTGCAAATCCAAGTATAAATTATGCGGGTTTTTTTTCTGTCTCACGCTGTCTGGAGTCGACATACTAGACTAGTCAGTTTCGATTCCAGTTTTGGATAGACCTGCTATTCTGTACTTACTTGTTGGCAGCTTTACTTTAATGAGAAATAAAGACAAAAAAATTAGGGAGAAAAAAAAAAAAAAAAAAGAGAGTTGAAATAGAATGTACTAAGCGAATGGCAGGGTTGTCTGTTTAATGTCGATTATGTCTTAAGATCGTTTGAAAAGAAACATTTCATACACTCGAATGGAATGATAATTGATATTTTCAACGTCAGGCTGGGATCAGATGTTAGTTAGGTGTTTAGGTAAAATAGTGGTTATGTGACATAGTCAGTCTGTGAAAAAATAGGTATGATCAAGTAGAACAAGAATCCCCATTCTGCCTTTTGCCGGTGCTGAAAAACACTGGCGAACTTTTGTACGACCCACGGACCTATCACCAACTTCAATATAACTCTTACCTGTTGTACTATCACCGTGTCTGTTTTTCAAGGGCCAAAGTCCAATTATTAATATACAAACGCGTCAACCACGCTACAAACAAAAGCTACCCCGGTTGTTTAAGCGATTAATAACCAAACGAAACGGGTGTGGTCGTGTTTTTCGTATTTTGTTTTTTGTTTT
Organism: Sugiyamaella grinbergsii; assembly: GCA_030579895.1. NCBI lineage: Eukaryota > Fungi > Ascomycota > Dipodascomycetes > Dipodascales > Trichomonascaceae > Sugiyamaella > Sugiyamaella grinbergsii. The sequence goes on along the minus strand of JAKTRT010000048.1, from coordinate 7,861 downwards.
GTTGGGCGCAAACTGTAACTGTAACTGTATATGTCAGGCAGAACAGTAGGCGCGAGCTTGAAATAGTGTTTCGTTTCGTGTAAATGATAATTCTTTCAAAAAACAATTTAGACCGACCTCGGCGGATAGGAGAGTTTGACGGATTCTTTGTTGTGTGAAGGGGTGGTAGCGAGCGTGAAGAAAGTCTTGAAAATTGCTGTGAGGAAGTACAAGTGTTTATTTTCGGATTTGACCGTGGTGGTGGTAGAGTTGGTTTTGTAGTGACAGCAGCTGTACCAGCGAGAGAAAGTAGGAGTAGAAGTAGTAAAAGTAGTAACTTAGAGGAGGAGCTGTAAATAGTAACGGCGGAACGTATGTATGGCACGGGTAGTATAACAGAATGGCAGCTCTCTCACTCCCTGTGTAGACATACGGACGGTTTTAAAGCTTTGGCCCTCTGGCGTGCGCGGTAACGGCCTTCTGTTTACCTGCTTGGCCTCGTTCAAGCAGCAAGCAGACATAAACTTGCTGACGCTAGCCGCTACGAAAACTAGTTTTCGTAGGCAATGGCCCCTAGAGGATTTAACCCGAGCGGCAGTAAGATTGGAATTCCCCTAGCGATACGTTGCAATTCTCGCCAACCGAAGGGGGGAACCAGTTTTGTCGCTACAAGCCGTGCTTATCGGCACGCTATTTCAAGGTTGGGAGGAAAGGAACGAAAAACGTCAATGTGCACGCAACTACACAGCACAGCTACTACCAGCTACTACCAGCTACTACTACAAGCTACTACTACAAGCTACTACTAGCTACTACTAGCTACTTGACAGCACCATCAGGAGCTTATTTTTATGAGCAAGCTAGTTTTGGCAGCACCACCAACTGCCAGCTGGCGATGAGGCACACCCGCAACCACACCCATCCACCCTCTCACCCACGCTATAGCGTCTCATTTCGTAGATACCGTACATGGCAATCATTCATATTCCGTCTGATAGACAAACTTACTAGTTGCCATTATTCTAGCCAACACGGTACAACTACACCCATATCGCAATTGTAATCGTCGCCCTCAGGATTTGCCATATTCCTTTTTACATACTCATATTACTACTTCCCGACCCCTATCAAACTATGTTTCTTTGCTTGCCTCGGCTAATATTAGATTCACCGCTGTGCGTTTCGCGTAAACGGCTAAAACCTGGGGTTATACAGTGATATTTTTTTTTGTACTTACATACATATCTGCATTCTTGGTAGCCGAGGATCAACAGGCACAGTTCCCTAACGCAGACTCCTGGACCCTTGAATCGCGAACATATATGATATCCAGCAAGTTGGTTTTCTATTTGAATGTGGGAACACAGTTATGGCCATTGACTCTTGATTGGTCGGTTGGTTTGTTAGTTTGTTGGATGTCTAATTTGTACATTCAATTGGTGATAGTAATATAGTAATATGTTGCTAATACGATAGCCATGTAGCCATGGCATACAGGATCTAATTATCGAGATCCCAGACAACATAAACAAACACTGACATATTCCCACACCCGTGTTATCCCGTCACATGCTTTTCGAGATAAAAGTTATCAAACCTATCTACCTCTCTCAATAGTAACACCAACTAAACACAATAATACCCCAGTTCAAGCATGGTCAAAGATAAAAAGATAAGCCTAACCATGCAGGTGTACACGGCTGGAAGAGATAAAGATTACCAAACATAATACAGTGAGTGACCCGACTTGTGTTCATCGACGAGGTATTCGATACTACCAAAAGGAGACGAAGGGGAGAGTAGATTGACTGGGCATTAAGCTCAAGATTGAAATTGAGTCAACATATCGGAACAATGAATCCTGCCTTTCCCAATGGTGGTAAGAATCGCGTGCCCCTGTCTCGACCGGAGACATTCATGGTTCCAGCCATAACGTTCCCGCTCCTTCGCCGTAGCTCGATGATAATAGCCGATACGGGAGAGAGGATAAAAGGAGATAGAAAGTAAGCTTGAAAAGGGGTCTTTCTTGCGATTGAGGTGACTTCCACTGACACTGGCATGGTAGACGAAACCGACTCAACTAACAAATATGATAGTTCCAGATCCAAGGCAGTCAAGAGATCACGCACTATCATAGATGGTATGACTGAAAGGACGAGACTGTTGGGCGGAATAAACGAAAATCACCTTGAAGGCGATGGCGGCGGAAACTGTAATACTAGCATAAAAGAATACCGAGTACAACTACAACAGTTCCTTACTAGTCGTCGGTGCAAAAATATCTTGAAATGCTCATTGGCTTATTTCATTGCCTCAATGGCTGTTTATACTCCTGTGGGGACGTGGATTTATGGCCACAGTGATAATAAACACATGATCTGTACCATATCGGTGTATTTCCACCCGGCTAGAACCGCCGGCAGTATGACCGAAGCTATTCTATTTGCATTATTTGCCTTGACATTCGGGTTGATTGTGGCAATATCATCCATGATTGTATCTGCTTCTTTTACTGATTGGAATATGATATATGTAGGATACGTGATTGACCTATTAGTTTTTGTTGGCGGAGGCTTAGGAATTATTGCATTTACAAAACAAAGAGTCAATAAACCTACTTTTAATACCGCTTGTTCACTAGCAAGCATTTTTTTAGTGACTATTTTGACTAAAGAAGGCAACGTACAAGCAGGTACATTATCATTATCGAAATTACTACAGTCTTTTATGTTTGTATTTTCTGGAGTGATTTTATCGACAGGTATCTCATACCTGTTATGGCCAGAAAGCGCTGTGCTGAAATTAAAGGAATCATTGAATAAATCAATGGATGTCAATTCTGATTTATTGACATTTATTTCCAACAAGTTTATTAACGGCGAGAATATTCTCACCGAAGAGTTTGAGAAACTCAATCAGGAACTGACTTCTACCTATAAATCTCTCAAAACAAATCTACATGAAGCAAAGTTCGAATTGTATTTAAGCGGAAGAGAAAGAGAATATGAGATATTTCAGAGGCTTGTGCAGTCTAGTAATAGTCTTTCACTGCATTTAGGAGGACTCAGTAATAGTGCCAAAATACAATGGCACCTATTAAACGAAGAAGAGACCGACAACGAGGGTGCATCTGGCGGGTTTAATAACTCATCGGATGAAGACTCGGTATCGTCCTTTGACGACATCACCAGTCGTAGGTCCGTATCTCCACCAGGAAACAGCAACGGTAGTGGCGGGCGAGAAAACTCTTCTGCAATTGCTTCGGATTCTGTATCAACAGAGCTGTTTGGTATCTTCTTGTTCCATTTAGGACCGCCAATGATTTCGTTTTTCACCACTCTAAAAGAAATCCTCGACAACTTGCCTTTCAGTGACGCTCCACTCTACAAGGTTTCTCTGAACCCTCAGTATAAAGCCAGTTTGGAATTAGCAACGGACTTGTATTCTAATGCACGAGAAGAAGCTTTAACGGGTGTTTATGCACATGAAAATTTCCAAGTCAAACGGGATTTTGAAACCGCTGCTGACGAAGAAGCCACCGCCGCCAGTTGTGGTAACTTTTCATATGTTTTGGAAGATTTTGGCTGGGAATTGAACGTATTTATTGCTGCTCTAGAGGATTACTCGAATATGGTAGATGTGCGCCCTCCGAAAAGCTTCAAATGGGCTCGATTTTGGGATAAAAGAGGCGATAATTCTTCTGCTAGTGATTTTTCCACCGGAGGTACTGCCGACGAAGAGCACCGCCATGACCCTTCGGCGCCCCTTCGCCGGGCTCCCACTGAAAGCCACCGGCATAAATATAAGAGTATAGGAGAATTAGAATGGCTTATAAAGGTATCTAAAACTGAGCAGAAACAGAAGCCATCGTTGAGTCTTCGGATCTGGCGTAGTTTGCATGCATTTAGAAGAACCGATGTTCAATTTGGCATTAAAGTAGGCATCGGTGCTATCATATTTGCCATTCCGGCGTTTGCTCCAAATATAAGACCGATATTTAGCACCTGGAGAGGTGAATGGGGACTTATTACTTACGCGATTGTTATGAATAAATCGGTCGGCGGAACTACAGTAACAATTCCAATCCGGTTTCTGGGCACTGTTCTAGGCGCTGCTACTGCGTTTACGGCCTGGACGATTTTCCCAGAAAATCAATATATCCTGTCAGTAATAGGATGGATAATGGCATGCATTTGCTTTAATATTATCCTCAACTGGAACACCAATAATGCATTTGGCCGGTTTATTCTTCTGACGTTCAATTTGACTGTTTTGTATTCTTATTCTCTAACTATGTACGACGACGATGATGACGATGATGAAGGAGGAACTAGTCCTATAGTAGGGGAGATTGCATTCCATCGATTTGTATCAGTATTTGTAGGATCTCTGTGGGCAGTATTCATCACTACTGTGATTATCCCTAACAGCGCTAGAAAAAGACTGCGAGAAGTTCTCAGTGTACAATGGCTGAAAATGGGATTAGTGTGGAAAGCCGACTGTCTTAATACGATTCCTCGAAAGTCCGCTGCTGATGAACCACGCTTGAGTGGTATACAAGGTGAACAAGATTTACAAAATACAATGGTAGAATTACAAGCATTGCTTGGATTTGCTCCTAATGAGCTCAGACTTAAGGGGCCGTTTCCGACGGCTCAGTATAAAGATATTCTGAACAGCACGCAACGGATATTAGATGGATTTCAAAATATCGGAGTGTTAGTAGCCAAATATCCGAAACCAAGTTCAAATGAACTCGAGCTTATTGAATATACGGCCTCTGATCGGAAGGAATTATGTAGTCGGATTTTCCTTTTCTTTTATCTTATTTCTTCGGCAATCAAGCTGGGATTCCCACTTCCAGACAAATTGCCGTCTACCACCCATGCCATTGATCGGATTCTCGCTAAAATGAACGAATACCGGCAGCGAGCAATTGCATTTGGGCATGCTTCAGAGCCGGTACCAAAAGCGAATGCTGCCAAGCCATTGGATGAAGAAGATTTTGTATTATTCTATTCGTATCTACTTGTTACTGTGAGTATTACTGAGGAACTGGCAAATATAGCTCTTCAAGTGCAAGATCTCTTTGGTACAATTGAAGAGGATATGTTTACCGTTTCATAATATATAGTAATGGCTATTGGCAAGTGTGCTATCTTTATTTGTATTTATCTCCAACCGCTGTCTGGGCTCTGCCCAGTCAAGTGCCGTTTGTGCACTACGGCGGTTGCACGTTCAGTCTGCGTGGCATCGCGATGTGGAGTTAGATAAGAACAGCTTGTTATGCTCGGTCAACAGGATACAACAAAAGAATAGGATTAGTCAGAGGCTGATAAATGATATTTAGTTTGTTCAGCGTCTCTCAAGTATAATAAAATATTCTTGGAGAGCTAACCAGTTGTAGGGGAAACCCTAGGATTTATATTCCGATAACATCCATCCATGTTATAGTAGACGTAGTAGACGTAGTACACGTAATGAAAGAGTAGCAAAGGATAGGTAATAGAAGGACGTGGTAAAACACAGGTAATGAGAGGCATGACTAGTAATCAGAAGTCAGACATGGCATCCCTGATTCCATATGACGGGATGATCTCAGATAAACACCTTGAGCTAGTTAGTTCATTTGAAGCATTCGACACAGCGCTGACCGAACACACGGCTGTATAGCTACCGGTTGCACATCAGGCAGGGCGCATTTCCGGGACTCCAATCCCCTCTCTAAAAGAACGGATCGGAGTCCCCGGCGGTCGATGAAGAGCAAACCCTTTTTTTCTTCACCGTCTACTTAATTATATAAAGCAAAACAAAAATCATCTGTTTATATACTTGAAAATACAGGAAGAGTGGCCTCTACTCCTGCATAATATTTGATTGCATCGCGTAGAGTCTAAAATTGCATGGACTGCAGGGCATCTGCAGGATGAGAAACACCCTGACCCTAGATATGACTATACACCATAGAATCAACTCCGCAAGGAGCCATTGGATCAATTGTGCCCACATTTTATGGAGTGAAAAAAGAGCATTTGCTAAGACGTCCTTTTGCAGATCACAATATTTGTTATAGTAGCAAGTTTGTGTAATTATGGCATGCATTCAGGACGATAGGTCAGTAAGTAACAGGAACACGATTAAGGTTATGGTTAGAGGAAATACAGCTCTTTAGTTAATTTAAAGTGAAAGTTTCGCTTTCAATTAAATTCCATTCGATCTACATGAGGCGCCGTGCAAAATATCTTTTAAGTTCCATGTGGTTAAAAACCACGTGATTTGACCCTGTCAACACGTTAAAGACGTGTTTTTGGACTTCACTCTTCACGCAAAACCTTGAATGGACTTTAACCGTTGCTCTAGCTGTTGCCGAAGCGCTTACCCCTTGCTTTTCTTGAAGATCCCTCTGATTCCAACAGCAGAGTTTTAAAAACCCGAGTTTCCCACAATGTAGCCCAGGAGCAATCCCGATGTTTTCAACAACCCGAAGAGGGTACCATGCACACGTACTCAACTCCCTGTACAATTCTCTTATGCTATTACAGTTCACAAAATCCAGGGCTAACTCATCCTAAAATAGTTCTAGATCTCTGCCAAAGAGAACATTGGCTTGTCGTATGTAGTAGCTATATCACGTGTGAAATCCTTAAGTGGGTTATTATTTGAGAGACCCTTGGACTTTGATCATTTCAAGAAGTCACACACACCTGTATCCTATATAACTAATCAATTGTTATAGAATACAACTGCTGAGCTTTCCCTGCCGCGAACTCGCGTCCCCTCGTAATTTTGATAGTAGTAGTTTATGTAGCGAGGCTCGCAAGATCAATGTTTTTTGATGAGTCAAGATAACATAAGATAAGGATATAACGCGATCACGGCATGGGCCCAGAAGCCCCCTTCAAAGGTAATATATCTACCTAACAGTGATCGTGACCACCCATCGGTTAGCGAGCAGACCTTGACATACCACTTCTGCTTCTCATCCAGCTAGAATCCTAAAATATCACTTCTCTATTTCCACAGCGTCAAACTTTGGGTACGGTTACAGCCCAGCCGTTCGTTCGCTTGTAGATGACTACCCTGCATATGATAAGCCTAATGAAGTATCGATCGGCGGTGGGCCCAAGCCCCCATAATGTTTATCAACAAACTAGACATAAACACGTCAGACCCTGTCTGTTCACTTCCCAACTTCTTCAGTTTTACCAACATAGCAATCTTTTTCTCTGCTTCGTAAAATCGTGTTAACAACTATAATTAATCGTTTTTATTCTGAACGATTGCTAGTAGTATTATTATTATTTCGTCTTCTCTCTCTGAACCGAAATGCTTTTCAAATCCTTATTTGGTCGTTTTAGCGCCTTTTCCCACGATATCATGGGTATGGATGTAGTGGATGATTTCTATGAGCCAATTGATGGCGACCTGTGTGACGATAATATTGGGTCTCCCGTCAAGGCTGTTTGTAGCTCTGACAGCTCTATTTGCAGTGTGTTCCCCCCTTCTGACGAACTTTATTGTATGGACGTAATGGCCGATTCTGATGAGCCAATTACTGACGATAAATGTGATAATCCTACTATCTGTTTGTGCTTCGTCAATGCACTTTGTAACCTTTTCGATGGTGTAAAGAATTTCAGTTTTAAATTCTATTGGAAATGTAAGAATGTCGTTTGCTTGTTTGCCTATAAAGTCTGTACTAACATGGAACTAGTTTCTGAACTTCTTCTCTTTCTTAGACTCCAAATTAGTCTTTTACTTATATTTTTCTGTGAAGGATTAACTGTTTACTTGGTTTTCGTTAACTCTAATGCTTGTGACGTGGAAATAGTTTCTGAGTTTCTTCACCGCTTTTTAGTCCATATTGTCATGTTGTTATGCC